>JAUELC010054967.1:0-12507 GCA_031471745.1 Cryptochiton stelleri
ATTGTCTTTTTCAGGTTGTGACCTTAACCAAGAATAGAGGCTTTAATAAACCTGACGATGAACAGCTCCATGTCCTTCCCCTCTATGTCCTTGACAGTACAGACGAGTTTGACAGTACAGAGGGTCTCTATCAGAGAGTCAGAAACGGTTCACTGGAAGTCTTAAATAACTACCCAATGGAAGCCAGAACGAGGGCGTATCCACTTACTCCAAAGAAGAAAGGGAAAGGCAAGAAGGACAGTCCAGCCAAGAAGGAAAAGGAGAAACTGAAAGCTGCCAAACATGCAGAAATTGCACTCCAGTTACAGTATCAGAAAATGCAACACTTGCAACATCAGCGACACCAGTCTTTAAACGACAAGTTGCAGAATGATCCCCAAGGTTTCCCTCCCCATAATATTGGGTCTGCTCCAGGTTTAGGACAAAATGAAATAAGACCTCTGAACATGCCTCAGCCAGGTCAACCTCTTTATGAAGCCTTCTGGAAGTACTTTGAGCAGTTTGGAGCATTCCCACCTCAAGAATTGTCTTCCCCACGGAATGAAGCCATGCCAGGAACAGTCCATAACACTCCAAATAACTCTCAACATTTGAAAATTGGATTGGCTGAGTTTCCAGACATGAAAACCAATGGGATGTTTTCTCCCGGGCAGCAAGTTGAAGGTCATCCTGACAATGCAGGCTTCTCTCAGCAGAACTACCTATACAGACCTGATAGTGTTAACATTGGGGATCCATTGGGTCCTTCTCCCAACAAGAAACCAATGATGTCTGAACAAACCAGTTTCCAGATGGATAATTCTCCATTACATTTACTGTCTGAAGCAGTGTCAATCCGCAGCCGTGACATGGAAGTGGAGAGTACAGGCAGCAGGGGAAATAATCCACATGCACAAACACCTCATTTGAATGGTCAGTGGAACCATATGAAACTAGAGCAGTCTTCACATATGCGAACATATCCCAATCAGTCTGCTGTTAAGTTAAATGGATTACCTCTTAACCACCAATTAAACGATATGAATTTTAACTTTGGGGTTGATTCGCGCCCCGATTGTGTTGATGGTTGTATGAGAGATCCAAGTTTTTTATCAGCTGATATGGAGTACAATGAGGACAGCTTCCTGGACCCAGAGATCGGAGGCGTTGCTGTAGCCCTCACTCATGGTTCTGTTTACTTTGAAGTTGCCAAGCGGGAACTCCATGCCACTACTGCTTTGCGCAAACCGGACAGACGCGATCCCACTCGAATCAGTATGGTCTTTTACCAACACAAGAACATGAACCTCAGATACCACGGGTATTATGAAAATGAGAAAAAGATTGAGATGCTTAAACAGAAAAGGGAGCAAATGTTATCTGAAACGGGTTTAGCACAAGAGTCCTCAAAACCAGGGCCCAAGAAGAAACCGAAGAAAGACACAGAGGATTTCTCTAAAACATCTGCTGCCAAATATAGATACATGTTAGAGTGTCCTATGGGCCAAACAGAAACCCTCACAACTGATTCAATTATTGTGCGCTGGATTGATTCTCAACCCATGGTTACAGGCCCCTATCAACGCTGGGTATCTCATTGATCATCTATATAACCCATGGTTACAGGCCCCTATCAAACCAGGGCACTCACTGATAGTCTACTCAATCCATGGTTACAGGCCCATATTAAACCTATATGCACTCACTGATAGTCTACTCAATCCATGGTTACAGGCCCATATCAAACCTGGGCACCAACTGATAGTTACTCAATCCATGGTTACAGGCTCATCAATGTTGGATATCTCATTGATCATCTATATAACCCATGGTTACAGGCCTATCTTAAACCTGGGCACTCACTGTTAGTCTACTCAATCCATGGTTACAGGCCCATATCAAACCTGGGCACCCACTGATACTCTACTCAATCCATGGTTACAGGCCCATATCAAACTTGGGCACTAATTGACAGTCTACTCAATCCATGGTTACAGGCCCATATCAAATCTGGGCACCCTCTGAGTCTACTCAATCAATGGTTACAGGCCCCTATCTACAATGGATATCTTATTGATCATCTATATAACGCATGGTTACTGGCCCATTTAAAACCTGGGCACCCACTGATAGTCTACTCAATCTATGGTTACAGGCCCCAATTAAGGCTGGGTATTACATTGTAATTGATACTATTCGCAACCACGTTATACGGACCTCTACAAGTTTACCTGGTTCTTGAGCTGGTTTCCTTATTTAAATCCGGATGTTAATCTCTGACATCTACCAAATGTCTGAATGGTAATTTAACTGAGTTTACCTGACCTTCATATTGGATTTAACCTGTTTTATTGCCATGTTGTACCCAACATTGATGGCCAACAAGCACATGTCAGATTGTACACATTTGACTCTTCATTTGGATTCCATTCGATCAACAGTTTATGGTGCAAGACCATGGCCTGTGACCAAGATTGGTGATCGTGACCGGGTGTTACCCCCTACAACTATGGAGATACAAAATCGTTTATCAGTCTTTTTTAATAAAGTGAACAGACAATGAGAATGTTGGCTTTGATTGGGTTGGATACATAAACACTGGTCATACCTTAGTTTTGACTTTGAATTAGGACTTATATTGACACTCATTTTTGACACTGCCAAGGAAACCTGTTGTGTAATGCACAAGTTATCCTACAGCTCAGGGACTCTTACAAACAAGTCCTTTGCTGACATTTTGGAACAAAATTTTTTTGAAGAACATTGTATTTGTGATTTTAATTGGACTTGTTTTCCCCAGATTTTGTACCAATTTATTCTATCCATTTCTGAGCTCTGATGAAGGCAGCATTGCATCTTGCTCCAAATCTAATATCATTCATAGTTTTAATCACATTTGAGTTGTATAAAACAAAAATCAAAATCTTCATTTTTAATAGGTGTAATAAAGCAATAAAGAACTCTCAGATTCTGAAGATTAGCAGGCTTTTTATTAACTTGATCAGGCTAAATATGTATTCTAATCAGTGTGATGATGACTTAAAGTTTGAGTTTCTTCATTGCTTTATTATCTTAGACTGATCAGTGTATTAAACTGATTTTTACTGGCATGTTTTATTAACTCATCAACTCGCATAGTGATAAGTAATTTTCACACTCGTGTCATCCCCAACATGTAACAGTTGTCAAAATTTTGATGTTTTAACAAACCTTCTATGAATATAAAAAATCACGTTTCATGGCTTCATTTGAATGTTGGTCTGACTGTTTTTGTAAGAGTTTCACAAATATTTCTAAGCTGGTATTTTTTAAAGTCTTAACAAATTTTTATTAAATGAGCTTGTTTCAGAGCTACTTTTAAACGTTCCCAATGTTTGTTTAATAGAGTGTAATCATAAAGTTTGTTTGTATCTTTCACCAAAAGTTCACCACTCATTCATGTTCTCACCAACATGTTAAAGTTTTAACGGATTCAGTTTATCCTGTGAATGTCAAGTTTGATGGACTGTCTCAGTATTTTCTCTTTGTTAAGTCCTCTATTGATCAATCTGTGAATGATGTTTAACTGTTGTTGTAACTGTGGTTCTCCTGGTTTATGTGTACGTTTTCAATACTGTTTTAATTATGTGCTACTGTCCCTCAGTTCTAAGTACTAGATTATTTTTTGTGGTTAATTGTTAGTTTGATGATAAATCAAACAGTGTGCTCTGTTCTTTCCTACGCATTGGAATTTCAAATTATGTTCAGTGCTGGGCAATGATCGAAATACAATATTTTTAAACCGTTTTCCTTGTTGGACAACGTTGTTTTTTTTTTTTTGCTTTTTTTTTCGTTCTTTTTCCATAGCTTTTACGTGTTAATTTTTTATTCTAAATTTGTACACATTTTGTTACTTCTATTTTTAAAGTTTGTTGTCTTTTACTTGTTGAATTGGCTTATTGCCACTTGTATTTCAAAATATCTTTTTGTAAATTTGTAAATTTTTAAATCTTTGTACAAATTCTCCCCCAGTGGGATTTATATTGGTGTATATGTTAGATTATAGGTCATTATAGATTTCTCCAGTTCGGGATTGATTTTGCTATTTGACATAATGTGTGCCACTGAAAGGGTTAATTGAGCATGTGGCTCTAGCATTATACTCTTGTACAACAAAATCCTTCATTTGGCCGGCATATTTTAACATGTATACATGTATGGGAAATTGATTTGTTTTAATATGTACAGAATCGTCATATTTAAACTTGACTTTGCGGAAAGTATACCTATTTAAACATATATATTTACAGATTTGTTTGTGGAATGTGACGTTGTTAGGTGTAATGTGTATAGGTTTGTTAGATTTATATCTGAACATTTTCAGGGAATTTCTTTACTGAGGTTTGGTCTGTATATTAATTGGTAGTATCTGAGTTACTTCCCTTGGCCAATGTACAGATATTACAAACTAGTTTGTATATGTTGTCATATTAGTGACCATGTGTTGAATGGTATGATTAGTTTACCAGTGAATGGTGAGTTACTTCCCCTGTATATTTATTATTCAGTGGTTATTTAACGTTTCCTCGTTCAGCAATTTGAGTTAACCTGTTGGGGTATATATATTATACATTCAATCTGATCTCAGCCCGGCTACCCTTATTGTCCGGTATATTTATGTGCAAATATCTGTGAGTATACCCCCCTCATTTGAATATTAGGTTGATCATTGTATGTTGTGGTGATATAAATCAGCCTGAGTTTAGATACAGCTTTCAGTGCGTCATACATATTGTCTTATGAAAAGTATTTTATGTTTTATATTTTTACAGTTGGATGTTGCACAACACACATACATGTATATCGTTATAATACAATCATAATTTCGAATTTGGTACGAGCTAATCGTACATGAGAATAAATAACTTATTGTAAGTGTCACTTGTCATTTGTCTTCAAAATTTCGTTTGCGGCGGATGGTTGGTGTGAGCGTCCTGTGTCCTGGTGCTCTCTGAGTCGCGGGCCAACATTAAAAATCCACCTTTTGAGTCGTCTGGCACTTTTAATTTGCAGACTTTGTCATATTGCACCAATTATTATGTCCAGTGCTTGTCTTGTATCTTAAGATTGCCTGTTGCCAGTGACGTTCAGGGTGGTTTCCTTCACCGATTGGACTGGCACGATGTCATATGAGTGAAATAACTCTTCACCCTTCGCGGTAACTAGCGATCCGCTACAAGGGTCTGGTCACACAACATACACAATTTTGCAAATAATCATGGCCGCCACCGTTATCAGGCTATCATTTAACTTGTGTTCTGATAAGCTCTTTTAACAATAATATTTCAAACTTTGAATAGAATCCAAAACCTATCTGTTTAAATGCAAATTATTTAATTTTACGTTTATCTGTGAATTTTGAAACATAATTTATACTGTGGCGTAAGAACACGTGTTATAAACTTAGAGGTAGTAAACAACGTGTGGATTGGCTAAATACAACATGTTTCAGACTCAACAAATAAATGTAAAATTAATTTATAATTGTATTTAAACAGATAGGTTTGGATTCGATTTTAATTTTGAAATATTTTTTTTTAAAAAGAGCTTATAAGAACACCCGATCAACGATAGCCCGATACGCTGGCGGCCATGGTTTTTTGCAAAATGTTGTATGTTATGTTACCAGACTCTAGTAGCGGGTCGCAAGTTAACGCTGAAGGGTCTGGTTCACGCGAGACTACACGTAACCCCAATCCACATATTTACTTCATGTTGTCATACACGTGTATCGATTATCTTTAATGTTTTTTTTGTCGAATTTTGACCAATTAGGTTGGCCCTGAGACATCTGTTCACCTTGACGACTGACACAGGAAAAGTTTTTAGCACGCCGCAGTGTGCGGCATTTGGCTGCAGAAACAGACGAGAAGAAGACGGTATCTCTCTTCACCTAGAGGTTGGGACCAGCTTACACGTTTTGCGGCTTCCGCTCAGTTACATATGGCGGACTTCCATCATTTGTTGATTTTACACTTTTTACACTTGGGTTGCGATTTTAGGCTGCACTTATGAAACTAACTTTTGCTACTATTTAAACTTGTTGCCCACATTCTTTCGATATAGATATGGGTTAATCATAAGCTTTCTTACCTGGCAAAGTGATTCATTCCTTTCGCTGTAATTGTTTTAACATAATACTCACCGTTGAATAAGAGTGTTTATTGACATAACATTTTCTTCTCAAATCACTAACTTCCCATGGATCAAAATGCTGTTAATAGCCTTAGCAATGCCTTGGTAATAAGCACTTAGCTTTTTAGCTTTTTTTACTGTATTTCTCTCAAATTTGACAATTTTCAATGATTTCATCAATTGAATATTTATTGAATAACTTTTATTTAATTTTGTGATGTAAGTTTCAACATCGCCTTATTCTGTCAACATGGTGTAACTATTTATATATTTTTTGCGACAAACAGCCGACAACTATAACCTCGAATGATGAATCTAAATGACCATCATACAATTCTGCTTTTGGAATATGAAATCGAACACTGGAACAGTCTTAAGGTACAGCAATCAAATTACTACACTGAAACCAATTTCAAAGAAACCTTATAGAAAACTTAAATGCTCGCAATGAACTCAATTTTTCTATGCTTCCCTTGAATGCCCGATGTTTAAGCAAAAACTTTGATGAGATAACTTCCCTTATCTTTAATCTAAAATGTGAATTCTCTGTTCTGAGGTTTTCAGAAAGTTGGTTAAAGCCATCGATTGAACATTTGTATGAAATCCCCGGTTATGTTTCTTCCAAGTCATCAAGGGCTTCCAGAAAAGGAGTGGGTTTGTCCTTTTTATTAACAAACATTTAAAAAACTGTGCAATTTGAAACGACTTTGGTGACAATGCTCTTTATGAGTCTGTCTTTGTTGAGATGAATGGCAAATAGTATCCATTTGTGATAGGCTTAATATACCGCCCTCCTGACACAGAATTGTCCCAGTTTAATAAAAGAATCTGCCTAACATTCCTCCTAACAAAAAGTGCTACATTATCGGCGATTTTAACATCGACCTTTTAAAGCTGACAGTCACGCCCCTTTCTCCGAATTTATAGATATGATGAAAAGCAATTTTTTCTTCCCTAAAATAAGTAAACCTACCAGAGTTACAAATCATTCCGCAAGACTCATAGATAACATTTTTACAAACTTTCACAAAGGCCAATTATTTTCGGGCATTCTGTTTACCTCTGTGAGCGACCACTTCCCCCTAGTGCGTTTTCAGAGCATTTCTCATAACCGTTCTGCTAAAAAAGGACTTTGAAATCAAATTAATTTCAATCCCGTATTGCTACAACCGAATTGTTAGACGTTCTGTCCGCACAAGATGCTAACTTAGCACTTGTAGCTTTCAACGATAAATTTCACAAAATTTATGCTGAAGAATTTCCGCTTACAAAACAGAAAGAAAGGACACATAAAATAATCAAAACTTGGATATCACCAGCAATTTAAAAAAAAATTTCTCAATAAAACTCTGCCAACAAACCGATGAAAATGAAAAAGCATATAAAACAACAGTCTGTTTGTTATGACAACCACCTTTCTATAACAGCAGACAAATACAATATGGGGTGCTCCAGGGCTCAATAATCGGACGTGTTCTTATTATTTTATTTATGAATTATATACTTATATCTTCATCTCGTAATAATTTTTTACTATTTGCTGATGAGACCAGTCTTTGTATGTCCTCTGATAATCCCACTGACTTGGTTCAACAAATCAGTGTCGAGCTATAAAATGTACATCAGTGGTTGCATACAAACAAACTCTTGTTGAACATTACCAAAACTAAATGCATGTTCGTTACACCGTTTCGCAAATCAATAACTCCTGATTAACCAAAAGTGAAACAAGCCGACGCAGTCCTTGAATTAATATCCGAGTACAGATTTCTAGTAATAATATTTAATGATAAACTTAACTGGGTTTCTCATATATTTCAAAAACTTCAATAAATATAGGAATAATAAGTCATGTAAGAAACTTGATGAATGCAAAAACTTTACTCATTCTGTACCTTTCCCTCATCTTACCCTATCTCAATTATGCAAAACCTATGTGGGGCGGAACATACGTCACACGCTACCAACCTCAGTGCGGTTTGCAAAAACGAGCAGTAAAAACCATAACTTATGCTAAACGTTTGGAATCTACTGCACCTCTCTTTAAAAAACTTCACCTGTTAGATCTTACTACACTTATTTTCTTGTCTCTCCAGCATCCATCAGTTTATTTACAGTCCATTTAATCTGCCCGTCTCACTCAGAACCTGCTTCCGTTTGCTATCCGGTTGACATAACTACCCAACTAGGCAATATAATCTCAATCTTCACTGGCCCTTCTTCAGAACCAATCTTTCTGCACCTTTTAAAAATAACAGGACTAAGAGAATGGAATAAAGTCAATCTAACAATGAAATTACTACCATCGCTGTCATTATTCAAGAATAAACTTAAAAATAAACTTATTCTAGCTATTGTGGGCATTTATACATAATTCAGCTATGGACCGTAACAGACAGTTTTATTCACCTACGTATGTGCATTACTCACTATTAAACATAACACTTATGTGTTTTCCAAATGTATTGGTGAATAAAAAAAATCAAAACAGTTAAAGCCAAACTACCGTCTCCTTCAGATAACTCATAATTCGTATTATCCTTAGTTGATAGACTTTTGTTTTGTCATATACAATATATCCTGTAAATAACTACATATGGATAGTTATTACCGTCTGTCGAGATGTATAGAGGTTGCCCATAACAACTCGAGATTAAGATCCATTGAAAATACTTGTCTCTGAGAGTTTATCTATAACATCAGATGATTTATCGATTTTTTATTAATCGTTATCCCTGTGCCAGTGTGATTATCTTTAGAAAAAATATATACATGGTCCTTGGTTCCATGCGGTGATGGTTATCGTTTGTAATGACCAGTCATATTGAATAAATTACTGAACGCCAAAACCAGGCCTTGGACCCTTAACCTGATCAATCGACCTATCACGCGATTTCATCTCTTCACGTAACATGACACTCCAGTTGCATTGGTCGGTTCGACCTCAAGTTATGCTAAATAGTTCTATTTTCTTTACTTATTTTCTGTGCTGTCACCTGTTCATATTGATTTGAATTGGTGTGAAATGCAATTGATGTCATATAGAAAACGTTTATCTACATGGGATGCAAGTTTTGTCTGGAACACCGAATATGCTCGGCTGAAATGCAGGACAGTTTTGGAGTAATAAGAGTAGATCTCTCTCGGTGACATTTGTGGATTGTTCAGTTTTTTGTTGTAATGAATTAGCGAAGTACTTTGGTAAAAAATCTGGCGATTAACATTACCCATTTATCGGTAGTATTTTTGCTTAGGTTACCAGCCGAGGTATACATTACCGAGACGATAACATCGGTCTAGGTTGGCCCAAGGCCAAGCAGTCACTTATTAGATGAGGTAGGAGAAACGCTGAAAGCGCATTAAATACAATTGCAATTGCATCGTGCTCTTTATTGTGAGCTGATACTTACCTGACTGAACCTCTTATATCTTTATTAAAACTAAATCCAAGTAGGCCCTACTTCAATTTCAGTAAGTAATCCTTCATTTTTCATGTTTAAAAAGTGGCTCTGCATCTCGAATACACATCTTCTCTGGGTTAAATATCAACATTCCGCGGTGCAGAAACAACTCGGTTGATTTGTCGGTGAAATAAACACTTTTTTCTGACGTCAGCTTAGCAGATGAAATCGTTACTGATGATATTGAACCATTTTAAACAATTAATTCTATAAAAACAAATGTCCAGATATCCAATGGCATAAGATGATCTGTTAACGTAGGCCTACTCTCGAATCAAAAATAATAAGACAATATTCCTTTCTTCAACAGTTAATTTTAATAAAAAGATAGCATAAACATAAATAATATCATGGAAGCTAATTTCTATCTGAATCTCTGAGCGTTTCTTCAGACTTGGCCGTCATTTTGTTTTTCTTGTTGATAATGAATCTTATATGAGTATAATAAAGCACAAAGTTGCCTACAATAATGGGGACGGTGAATGCCAACATTAACAATCCAACAAGAGCACAAAATGAGCCAACGACATATCCTAGACCGGTTTTCGGCACCATGTCACCATATCCAACTGTTGTCATGGTAACAAGACTCCACCAAAAGCCAATTGGGATGTTCGTAAAATCTGTTTCAGTGTGTGCTTCTGCGTAAAAAATAAGCGAAGCAAAAACGACCATCCCTATAATTAAAAATAGTGCCATTAATAGTAGTTCGTTAAAACTAGCGCGCACCGTAAAAAGTAAAATCCATAATCCCGGAATATGGCGGATCAGACGTAAAATACGGAAAATCCTGATAATTCGTAAAATGAATATAAAGGCCACAAAAGAGCCTTCATTTGTCCCTTCAGGACTAAAGCTCATCAAGACAAGCTCTACATAATCTGGTAAAATGGCGACAAAGTCAATGATATTTAATGGAGATAGCATAAAACTAAGCTTTGCTGGCGTCGAACACACCCGTAACAAAAATTCCAATGTGAAGAAAAAAAGACACATAAAATCTACAATAATAATGGCAGGATGTGGCACCATGCCCTTATAAGGACCTTCATTATTTGTGTCATTTCCTGTATTTCGCAGAGGAGCAGCACCTTGGACTTGGGCAGATGAAGTTGCCTCTTCCGCGCGCTTCGTTTCACGCAGAAGTTCTCTGTTTGTTACGTAGTCCGCCCAAATATCGTCCTTTTTGCTCACTTGAAAGGCCGGATGTGTTTCCGCGCAGAACGTGGAAATAGATACGATGACCACCAGGATGGAAAACCAGGTATACGCCTAAAAATAAAAAGGACAAAGAAAATATATTACAACACAAGCTGATTCCGCAATAACGTTACTATCAAAACTATTATACAGAGTATATACGTTTTACATAAAAGGCCAATCCCATCTGGCAAACCCGTGACCTCCATAACTTTTGGCTCCGATATCATTTTTCCAGGCGCGAAATTTAAAAAATCGTGCTCCATTGTGACTTTCGTCTTACCATCAGGTAAGCAGTGTCCAGTTTTCAAAACAGTTATGAGATGTATTGACAGAGAGAGGTAGTTAATTAAGTTAGTGTAACACCAAAACTAGGAAGAAGAACAACAACATAGTTATTAAGAACCCGCCCGACCCTTTGGCTAAGGGCAGCATGTTCTGAGCGTATTCGTGCTGTCTTTACTTAGCACTGGATGAACATTATTTTTAACAATAGAGCAAAACTCTGCACATTTTATGGTTGTGTTAGTCTGGCTATTTACTGTTTTAGTACACTGCCGCCATCAACCAATCAATCAATCAATGAATTTCCCGTCCACGGCGGAGTTACCAAGTAGGACATTGTCTCGTGCACATTACAATTTATTTATTTACTTATTCAGTTGCATGTTGTTACTTCCCCTATACTCGATGCTATTTACTATATATGGTGGAGAGGTCAATCGTTTTGGTAGAAAATAAGCTTTACAGTCTTCCAGAGAATTTCAGATGACGTGATTGGTGCCATGCAACTAATAGTGAGAGGTAACAAGTCACAACGCTAAACGTTTAGCTTATGTAATCTCTAAACCCTCCACATATGCTGAGCTATGTTTGTTTGTTTGATTGCGGTTTTTCGTCGTAACTAAGGTAATTTCGCTGACACGACGGCATGCCATCCTAATATGCGAAGGACACCACCTTCCACGTCACTGGCAACACTAATGACAATATACAAGACAAGCACAGGGCACAAAATATGGTACAATAAGGCAAAATGTGCAAATTATAAATATAAAAAAAAACTGATTAGTGAGAGGTAACAAGATACAAAGCGAAACATTCAGCTTATGTAATAATAAAGGTGGCTACGCCAAATCAACATCAAACAATATGCTAAACTGTGTATATACATTATGCTACGTTCATCATACCAGTTCAATGTTTATTTGTGTATATGTTTCTCCATAAATTCCATAACATGCGACACACGAAACAAATAAATAGTTACTTGGCAGCATTTACCATTGTATAGTTTCGTGTCAAATGTGTTCATGCGTGTCAATCAGACCCACAATAAATGTTTGGCATGCAGTTTCAACGCTTGATTTATGTGAACAGCTAAACATGTGTGCTGCAACATAACTAACGAAAAAAGGACACTCGATCGACTCCGTTACAACATATATAATTATATAGAAACAAGTTATAAGTTATAAGGGCAACTCCATTCACACCAGCCCTCTGGCAGCATGGTCCGAGTGTAGGCTAGTCATGCTGTCTTTACTTAGCACTGGATGAACATTATTTTTTCCAACAGAGTAAATCACTTCACATTTATGGTTATGTTAGTGTGGCTTATTACTGTTTCAGTTTACCGCCGTCATATAAGTGAAAAACACTTAAACACGGCGTTCCACACCAATCAATCATC
>JAUELC010055078.1:0-12507 GCA_031471745.1 Cryptochiton stelleri
AAAGCCTATCACTCCTCAGTTTCCGCCATGGAATTTAATTACACCATTTATTTCTACTGGTCTTGAGTTGCAAATTAAAAAATCTGATAATCCTAATTTTATTAAACTTGCTTCTTTGGACCATATTTCATCCATCTGGACTAACTATTTACAAATGTATACTGATGCCTCTATGTGTCCAGATACAGGTCGAACTGGTGTAGCCTACTGTGTCCCGGAGGTCAAATACTCAGCATTTTATCGTCTTTCGGACAAAATTTCTGTTTTTAACGCTGAGCTTTTTGCTATTAAAATTGCCTTAAGTTGGATGTTAGATGTTAAACCTTTAAGATCAGTTATTTTATCTGATTCTTTTAGTTCACTGAAAGGTGAACATTTTTATTGGCCTAGACCTTCTCCCATTTTATACGAATTTTTATTTACTCTTACAACGCTTTTTTATGAAGGCATAGAAGTCGCGTTTGAATGGGTTCCGCGACACAGTAATATTCCTGGAAATGAGTGGGCTGACCGCTCAGCAAAGAATTTCAAATTTTAATTAATTAAATAGGCATAGTGCTCCAAATGCTTTGGTGTAAATAGCCTTCAGCGTCCTCAGCTCTAAACTAAAAACGTTGCAACTAGCCCCACTCTCCCCTATTACTCTTTGTTCGTCTACGTAGCAACCACTAGGACTACTTTTATTTCACCTTCTTTCAGTGAATGGTTAGAAATTGAGGCAGATCTATGTCAACAAATAAATCCAAAATAACCTCACGTCTATAGATATCAGTATTTTTTTTTTCTAAGAAAATACCACACAAGTTTCTCTGCTTGTGCGCACAGTTGATGCAATTTTGCACCAAAAAAACAAAGAAACAAGATAAAAAAATTTGAAATCATTATGATCAAGATTGATTTACCAAAAGTGTTTAATGAGAATAAGGTGAATCGTAAAATATATTATTATTCCAAACTGAAAAACTCAACAGAACAATGCCAGAAGGCAGACATTTTCGACTTGATACCCATTTTTAAAAACACATTCCAAATCAAGTCAACATGCCAGAGTTAAAATTTTCTTTAAGTTAACTATAAGACCGATGATCAGTACCTTAAAGAAATCCAGCTTAAGTCAGACAATTCACCTCTTACGGAAATGTTTCGTCATATGTCATGACGACCAGCTGCCTACATTCGAATAAAATCTTTGAAATAAAGCCGTCTGGAAAGCGCTCCATCAATGGTCACCAATGAAGAGTTTTTTTTATCAAACACCATGGGTTTTCTTACGATCGCCATTTAATCACAATCGCTGAAACAGAACAAATGTGGTTGTCGTTTCACAAGCAGAACCGGTCTGTAATCATACCTTTTCGGAAATGCAGTAAAAAAACAGACCATTAACCTTCTATTCCAATGTTTAAATGTTTGATGTATCTAATGACGACCATGCAGCTACCTGAATTTGAGTAGACTCTGTTACACTCATTGAAATAAGGCCGTCTGAGAAGCATTTTACACATGGTCATCATTGAAATATTTTCTTCATCAAACACCTAGGGTTTTATTACGATGGTCATAACGTAAATATACCTATTGATAGCTGAAGTTACCGGGAGCAGGAATCATCTTCTGAGGGCCAATTCTTCCTCCCACATATTAAATAAATAATATCTGAAAATCGATACAAAGAAAAGGCAGTTTTAATGCCGATTTCTGGTAAAATGGTAATTAGCATCAATATTACAGTTTTAAGACAAACATTTTCCAATAAACTTGTGAATTATTGTGATTATGTCAAAGCATAAATCATTCTTTAATATCAAGCATGCCAAGTGTTAGAAAAAAGAGACATTGCAACCGGCATCAGACAAAGCCAATTCCAAGATGATCCTTACATGATCATTATCACAGTTAAGATGATCATATAAACATCACTTGTAAAAAGGTTGACATTGTTGGTTTTAAGCGCCTTGAGCTAAAGTTTCCAAGCTTTATAACCGTGGAATCTAAAGCATGTAGATAACCTGTTCTTCGTCAGGAACCTTCTTGAAAGCAAATGTTACTTACATAATGAACTTTAAAGAACAAGGCCATTCCAGGCCATTTCCTTGTTATACAGAACAAAGAATACGATGGTAATCAGAACCCTACGGGGAATTCATCCCTAATTGGCTGCATTTAAAAGTAAATCTTATCAAACGTTTTCCGACAGAATCATCGCCTTCCACTGATAAGCTTTACACTTAACATAGTGCAAGAGCACTTTACAAATTTGATAGTATTTTACCATAATTAGGAAATGATGATCACCCCCTGATGATGGTGATCAATGGGAAATATATAGTGATGAAAAAGTTATACTACTTTTGCCCTACGTTTAACGACTGTATGCCTAAGTTGTAAAACATTGTGGTTCAATTTATAAAATGAAGCCATCTGGAAAGATAAATATACCTTTGGAAAATTCAACCTTAATTTAAATCTTTCTTATAAAAAATTTAAATGTTTGGCTTCTGTAATCTCGACCAGATGCCTTAGTTTGAATAGAGTTCTATCATCACTAAGATGCCACCTAAAAGGCACTTCACTGATGGCCATCAATGAAATGTGGCATTCCACAAATACTCTGTATCTTATAGTTGTCATTCCAGTGGATTAAAGGAAATAAAGTCAGCTCGTGAGTTCCAAAGGTTAAATTATCACCGAGTATATTTCCTCCGCCAATTAAACACAAGTGTAATGCTTATATAGATTTGGTCCAAATCATTTAATTGAATGGAGCCACCTTTATACTAACTAACTTACTGACGAACTAACTAACTGACTAAGTAACGAACTAACTAACTAACTAACTAACTAAACACAGTCAGCTTTCACAAAATGTCCCATTCCCCAAAATGACTGGGCTATCTACGTTTACTAAATCTCATGTAACTTACAATGTATATAGCTGAATGAATTGAGGGCAGTCATTTTCTCTCAAGGGATCTTAAAAAAAAACAACAAGAAAAAAACAACAAAAACAACAATACAGATATCAAAGATTAAAGTAACTTTTCAAGTATGTATGAACAATCTGAACTGCAAACAAGGTGGGAAGAAACCACGACCGTGCATAAGACCTAAAGTAGTCTACACCAAGGTACGTTGTCCACCTTAATCAGTGATACACTTGTTCAACATATGATTTCCAGTACTAATAATATCGATAGCACAAAAATATGCAATATACCGTACGAACAATCTGGAATTTGGCAAATAATTTCTCTTCATTGAAGTCTTGAAGCACGATCGCTCATATAGCGTTATTTGCGTGTCTTATCACAACATTATAAACTGATAATCAGTACCTTGATAAAATTAGCCTAAACCGAAATCAATCTTCTTTTGTTTGGCTTCTGTACTGATAACCATCTGCTTGGATTTGAATAGAGCGAGGTTCAATCATGGCTAAACGGTCGCCTGAAAAGCTTTTTCCAGAATGTCATCAATGCAACCTCCCATTGAACAAACACTCTGGGTCGTCTGTCAAGTAATTTCACTGGATTGGAGGAAATAAAGTCAGCCCAGGATGTCGATAGATTAAATTATCATTGAGCATATTCTTAAGTCAAGTAAACAAAGTCAATTTTCACAAATTGACCCATTCGATAAAATGTATATGTCATTTGCGTTAACTAAACCACATCCATATGTCTAGTAATGTATATAGCTGAATGAACCGAGAGCAGCAACAAACGAATAGTCACCAAAGAGTGAAGTAAGTTTCCAAGTCGGTATGAACAGTGTGGACTGCAAACAAGTTGCTTGGTAAGAAGATAAATAAAGCCTAGACTGTTATCAAACAGGCAACAAAATGAAACCTAAAATGTTTTGCAGAACGGCAGGTATGTTCACCTTAATCAACCCTGAGATACATCTGTAAAAAATAACCCTATCAAAAATATTTAAAGTCATTAGAGTCCTAAATCATAAGAGCTAAAACACAATCATATAGTTTGTCGTATTACATAAAGAACAAACCGCTAATAATTACCGTAGAAAAATTTAACCTAAAGCTAAATCAATGTCCGTTTTGTTTGGCTTCTGTGTTGTCAACCAGGAGCCGGAGTTCTAAAACTGTACGGTTCAACTGTCGAAATGAGACAGACTGGCAACCGCCTCGCCCATAATCAACCTCTCTAAATCGTCTTACAATTTTCATTCCACTGCTCGGGATTTAACCAAGTCAGCCCTTAAGCTTCAACGGTTTCATAACCAAAGATAATATTTTCCTGAGCAATGGTCTAAATTTCAGAACAAATCCCTACGAACCATGTATAATTCATTGTTTCGCTTATTTGATTTGTAGTTAATTACATAATAAGACGATAAAAATTGTAATTTTTATTTGTTCTAAATTTAAGGATTAATATACATAATACGGATACGATTTTTATACTCAAAATAGGGGTCGTCCTCTATATGTTTTTTTAAAGTTTCACATCGGTATAATCTTTCAAATACTTAATTGGTGACTTGAAAGACAATACTTTGTTTAAATGTTTTAATGGTTAGTATGTGAGTTTTTAATACACAATTGCAGAGAATGATAATTGGTAAAATAGTACTAAAGCGACTTATTGGATATTTTGTATCCGGCTGACCTCTGATTTTTTGTATATGTGTTTATATTTTTTCAAAATAAAGGTACATTTACCACTCTCAGCTCATTCCACACATTGAACAAATCAACATTTTGTATTTCATTCCTGACACCGACACCGCTCTTGCATTGTATGATGTGACGTCACATCTCTCTTGAAGGCTGATCCAGCAAGAGAGCATCACGGGAAATGAACACTTTCCTTTTAAGACATTTATTAGTATTATCGGTTCTTGGAAAACGACAAAACATACGCATTTAACTCAGTACATTTATTAATATTTTCGGCTCGTGGAAAACGACGATAAACTCCCATTTTACTATTGTGGACAGACTTAGGATCTGTGTCTTAAAATGAACACTCTCGTTAAAGACAATACATTAATTATTATTATCGGTTCGCGGAAAACGACGAAAAACACGCATTTAACTATTGTATACAGACTTAGGAACTGTGTTTTAAAATGAATACTCTCTTTTGAAGACAATACATTCATTAATATTATCGCCTCGTGGAAAACGACGAAAAACACGTATTTGACTATTGTGTACAGACTCAGGAACTGTGTCTTAAAATTACCACTATTCTTTGAAGACAATACATTCATTAATATTATTGCCTCGTGGAAACCGACGAAAAACACTCATTTTACTATTGTGTACAGACTTAGGAAAGCTGTCTTAAAATGAGCGCTATACTTTAAAGACAGTACATTTATTAATATTATCGGTTCACGGAAAACGACGCAAAACACACATTTGACTATTGAGAACAGACTTAGGAACTGTGTCTTAAAATGAGCACTATACTCTGAAGACAATACATTAATTAATATTATCGGTTCCTGGAAAACGACGAAAAACACGCATTTTACTATTGTGTACAGATTTAGGAACTGTGTCTTAAATATAATGCAGGTTACTTTTTGTATTTAAGATACCAGATTATTCACCTTCTAATCAAATGTTTAAATGTTTGAATTATATTATGACGACCAGCTGCAGGCATTTTAATAGAATCTGATACAATCTTTGAAATAAGGCCTTCTGAAATGTATCATTTGTCACACACCCTGAGTATATTTACGATCGGCATTCCATTAGTCCAGAATAAACAAAGTCAGCTACTGACGTCAAAAGATTTAATTATCTGGTAATCAGTACGTCAACGATATTCAGCCTGATACCTGTCCATTCACTTTCTAAACAAATGTTCAAATGTTGACATATGTAATAACGACCAGAGGCAATTTAAATTTGATTTAAATATAACCTGGTCCAATTTTTTAAATAAAGCTGCTGGAAACTGATTCATCAAGTTAATGTCATCAAGGTAATGTATCATTGTCAAACACCCTGGGTCTTCTTGCGATCGCTATTCCTATGATCTAGAGTAAACAAAATCAGCCCGGAGGTCCAGGGTTTTAATTATTGCAGAGAATACAAGTTTCCTTACACCGTGGTTTAACTTCTTAACAAAGCCACATACACTCCATTGCCCTGACCTTGTCTAGTATCAGCAACTGATGTCACGTGTACTTTTACAAAATCTCACACGAATTACCTATCTCTTAATGAAGAAAATGAAACAGTCAACAACACAATATTAATTGAGATCAATTTAAGTCGATAAGTCAGGATCAAGTTGATGGATTATAACCTTAGTTTTCGATCATTCAAGTCTAGAACAATGGGAAAAAATACATATGGCTTCGAGCCAGATGTTCTTTGTTCAAGACGCCCTGAGATAAACTCAGAATTGAATTTATCACGAACATGTTTATCACGAACATGGGATTATCTCTCTGTTTTTAATTAATCTGCATACTTGTGAAAATCTGATTAAATCTTTAGAAATATATAGAGGTATTCTATTATTTGTCATGAAACCTTTCATAAAAGACAACCGAACGTTTTATGAAGTGCGGTTCTTTGTTAATCTGATCATCTTTTACACACTGTCTTAAACGGTAAATGGGAAATTCAACCTAAATTCAAATAGTTCTGATTACATGTTTAAATATTTGGCTTCAGTAATAACGAACATCTGCTTAAATTTGAATAAAGTGACATAAAACCGTCGATAATAGGCCGCCAGGAAAGAACTTTACTGATGGTCATCAATGAACTATTAAGTTCAACAAACACTTTTGGTCGTCTAACAAACAGTCCTTTGACTCAACTTCAGGAAATAAAGTAAGATCGAGAGGTCGAAAGATTAAATTGTCGCTGAGCATATTTCCTTAGTTATGTGAACAAAGTCAATTTTCCCATAATACCCAATCCGACAAAATTTCTCACCCATCTGCGTTTACTAAATTTCACCGATACGAAATGAATTGGGTACAGTCATCTGCTCCTAAGGAACTTTTTTTTGGTAAGGAACAAATGAAGACAGTCACCAAAGACTAGTTTCCATGTCTGGCCAGCAAAGAGGAGCTTTGTGTTGAAGGCAAATCCAGTCTAGATTGATATCAACAGGGGGGGGGGGGAACCTCAAAGAAATGAAACATTTGAAGTAAGGAAGGTATGTAAACCGTAACCAGAAAAAAAAAGTCCCATCGGACACACTCTCTAGATCTGTACAATTGTGATTTCATTTTTCGAAAGTACACAGGGACAGTCAGTTTAGATTGTTATCAACAGAAAAAAAAGAGAAAAAAAGAGAAAAACCTCCAAGAATTCAAAACATTTGCAGCAAGGATGGTATTTTAACTGTAATGAAACCTAGGACTTACTTCAAAAATAAATTCAAATAGCTTCCCGAGCAAATAAGATCGTTAAGAGTTTCAATAGAGTATGGTTCAGTCGTCGAGATGAAGCGTCGAGATCATTTCATTGCACGGGAGTACAAACAGCCAGACTTTGTTTTCAGTGGTTTAATTGCCAAAGATAATATTTCTTAATACAGTAGTGTAACTTCTGAATAAATTCACGACTCGGTTAAACGCATTGCAGCCCTAAAGCACGATCATTTAAGTCAGAACCATAGAGCGTCATTTGGTTGTCGTATAACGAACAGAAGAAACACGGCAATCAGTACCTTAGAGAAATTCAACCTGATACGAGATAATTTACCTTGTAATCCGGAGTTGAAATGTTTGACATATGTAATGACGACCAGCTGCGGGCATTTGAATATAAACTGGTACTATCTTTGAAATAAAGCCGTCTGGGAAGTGCTTCACCGATGGTCATCAAGAAAATGTATCATTCGTCAAACATCCTGGGTCTCAATTACGATCGTCAATTCCACTGGTCAAGAATAAACAATGTCAGCCCCGGAGGTCCAGCTATCTAATCATCGCCAAGAATATATCCGAAGGTCGTGGTTTGTTGTTAACACTCTGGAGCTCCTAAACACAACCATTCAAATCAGAAGTATTTAGCGTTATTTCAGTGTGGATTCGCACAGACTAAACTGGTTAAATTATTAGTAGGTCAACGAAATTAAGCCTGATACCAGACTATTCACTTTCTAAACAAATGTTTAAATGTTGACGTATGTAATGACGACGAGCAGCAGGCATTTAAATATAACCTGGTAAAATTTTTGAAATAAAGCCGTCTGTAAATTGCTTCATCAAGGTCATGTCATCAAGGTAATATATCATTTGTCAAACACCCTGGATCTTCTTACAATGGTTTAGAGTAAACAAAATCCGCCCGGAGGTTCAGAGATTTAATTATCGCAGAGAATACAAGTTTCCTTACACCGTGGTTTAACTTCTGAACAAAGCCACATACACTCCATTGTCCTGTCATTGTCTAGTGTCAATACAGAAATCTCCCAGGATATCTGCTTTTACAAATGTCTCTATATATAGCTAAAGTCACCAAGAACAGTAAGCTACTCCTAAGGGCGACTTCTTCCAAAAACCAAGGTTATTCTCGCCGCAAATTAAAATCAGTCTTTCAATATGTATTAACAATATAGTATCTTTAAGTAATAATTGCACGTGTATTTGTTGGTGAGGGTCGACGAATAACTTAAGCTGATTATTAAATGCTAGTGGTATTAATTGTCGTGTTCACGATCCCGCTTCCCGCAAGTCACTGACAGGTCTCTCGAATACGGATGATTTCGAGACTACTCAAACTCCCGAATCACATTGGTTGATTGATTGATTGACTGATTGGTGACCCTCAAAGATACTATACTGCATTTAAATGTTAAGTAAACTATCACGACTGAATCTTTGGATTCCACTGATAAGCTTAACAGTTAAAATAGCACAAGAGTACTTTACAAATAGGGTACTTTAACATCATCATGAGATGACGATCTTCTCCATATGATGACGATTTAAGCTCTGAAACATTGAAATTATAAAGAGTCTTTGGTTTTTCGGATAAACACTTCTAGTGAACTATGTTTCACGACTAACTGCTTTATTTGTAAGACATAGACGTGCAATCTTTGAACTAATACCGTCTGGAAACCACTTTTAACATCGACGGTCTTAATGGGAATATTCAAAACTTCAAAATCACTAGATCGTCTAACAATTGTCATTCCTTTGGTTTCACGTCGCAACAAATCTCAACAAACTATATTCGCATGCGATCGTCCACATAGCAAGCACTAAGGCCACATGTACCGTTACAAAATCCTACAACAACTTATCTTGATGAAGGAAATGAAAACGTACCAAGATAATGTTAAGGAGATTGAATTAAATCAGCAAGATGAACTTTGGATTTTCTTTCGTAAAAGCTTATTTCCAGTCTAGATTAAAATAACAAAAACAAACAAAAACATATCCCATCGTGTTTGATACTATTTGTTTGAGAAGAAATAAAACTTTTTTTTTTATAGATTCCAATTTCTATATATTTTAATGTTCTTGTCCGATCAGATACTAGTACTGTTTATATAAAGCGTACTGATCGATCATCAAACACAATGAATACATATTGAAGTTAAAAGAAGCCACAATAATATATTACTACAATATTAGTATTCAGCTAGTTTCGAAAATGGGTCTAAAAGATGTTTGTTTGAAAAGTCAGGACATAAACACGGAAATGAATAAGCACCGTATAGATAGACTTTATGTTATTTGTCATAAAACCTTTCATAAGAGACGGCCGGAACGTACGAACGTTTCAAGTAGCGCAAATAATTGCTGTTTGTTGTCTCCCTACATTGTCATCTGCTCATCCATCAGACACTTACGGTCACATGTACTTTTACAAAATCTCACACGAATTTAGCTATCTGTTGATGAAGAAAACGAAACTGTTATCTCCTTCTAATGGGGAAATTCGTCACAAAAATCATCAAACCAACACAATATTAATCGAGATCTATTTAAGTCAATAAGTCTGGATCAAGTTGATGGATTATAAAGTTAGTTTTCGACCATTCGACCAACTAATGGAAAAAATACATATGGCCTCGAGCCGGATGTTCTTTGTTTGAGAAGCCCTGAGATAAACTCAGAATTGAACAAGTGTTTATCACGAACAGGAGATTATCTCTCCATTTTTAAATTATCTGCATACTTGTGAAAGTGTGATTTAATCTTTAGAATATATATAGGTATTCTATAATTTGTCATGAAACCTTTGATAAAAGACAACCGAAGGTCTCATGAAGTGCTGTTCTTTGTTAATCTGATCTTCTTTTACACACAGTCTTAAACGATTAATGGGAAATTCAACCTAAATTCAAATAGTTCTGATTATATGTTTCATATTTGGCTTCCGTAATAACGAACATCTGCTTAAATTTGAATAAAGTGACATATCCCCGTCGATAATAGGCCGCCAGGGAAGCCTTTCACAGATGGTCCTCAATGAACTATTGTTCAACAAACACTCTGGGTCGTCTTACAATAGTCATTCCACTGAACTAGAGGAAATAAAGTAAGATCGGGAGGTCGAAAAATTCAATTGTCGTCGAGTATATTTCCTTAGTTTTTTTTAACAAAGTAAATTTTCACAAAACATCCAATTCGACAAAATTTCTCAGCCATCTGCGTTTACTAAATCTCACCGATACGGAATTAATTGGGTACAGTCATCCGCTCGTAAGGACCTTTTTTTGTTTAGCAACACATGAAGATACATTCAGCAAAGATTAGTTTCCATGTCGTCTGGACAGCAAACAGGAGCTTTGTGTTGAAGGGAAATTCAGTATAGATTGATATGAAAAGGGGGAAAAAAACCCCCAAAACCTTAATCAGAAATAAGCCCCATTGGACAAAATCTGTAGATCTCTACAATTGTTATTTCATTGTTGGGGAGTACACAGCGACAGCCAGTCTAGATTGTTATCAACAGAACCAAAACAAAAAAGACTTAAAGAAGTCAAAACATTTGCAGCAAGGAACGTTTGTTAGTTAACATAAGTAGTTATATTATAACATTAACATTATAGTTAACATAACTTATTTAAGAAGTATATCCTAGCTTTGATACCGTAATTAAAGCTAGGATATACTTCTTAAATAAATTCAAATACCTTCCAGAGCAAATAAGATCGTTAAGAGTTCAATTAAATAGAGTATGGTTCAGTCATCGAGATCAAGCGGTCTGGAAAGCGCTTAGCCGACGGTCTGAAATGAAAAGTCTTATTGAACAAACTATCTATATCGTCCTACAGCTGTCATTTCATTGCACGGGTGTTCCAAAAGCCAGCATTTTCAGTGATTTAATTACCAAAGATAATATTTCCCATTACAGTAGTGTAACTTCTGAACAAATCCACGACTCGTTTAAACGCATTGGAGCCCTGAAGCACGACCATTTAAGTCAGAACAATGCAGTTTCATTTGGTTGTCGCTTCAAGAACAGAATAAACCGGTGACCAGTACCTTAGAGAAATCCAACCGGATACCAGATAATTCACATTTTAATCAATGCTCAAATGTTTGAATTATGAAATGATGCCCAGCTGCAGGCATGTGAATAGAATCTGCTACAATCTTTGAAATATAGCCGTCTGAAAAGCCATCCTTCGATTGCCATCATGGAAATGTATTATTCTTCAAACACCCTGGATCTTTTTAAGATCGTCATTTTAATGGTCTAGAGAAAACAAAATCAGCCCGGAGGTCTAGAGATTTAATTATCGCAGAAAACACTTCCTTACACCGTGGTTTAACTTCTGAACAAAGCCACATACACTCCATTATCCTGATCTCTTCCAGTGTCGATTCAGAAATCTCCAAGGACATCTTCTTTTACAACAGGTCACTTTACAAGTACCTCTCTACATATAGCCAAAGCCACCAAGAGCAGTAAGCTTCTCCTAAGGGCAGCTTCTTCCCAAATGAAAGAAACCGAGGTTATTCTCGCCACAAATTAAATTCGGTGCTTACATACTAACAATACACGATTTAATGACGGCGGTTGGTAAAACGATAATTCGAGCCTAGATTATTGTTTATATTTGAACATTTTCTAATTATCCAGACAACCATTGTTTACGATACTTTCAGAGAATCCTATCCAATATCAATTGAACAAATCGCTCTAGTGAATAATTTCAGCTATGTACAAGTCAGTAGAGATATCGTTCTTTGACATGAACCATACTAAATGTTAGAAAAACAGACTCGGCAACCGTCATAGGAAATATTCAATTGCAAGATGATCTTACTATGGCCATTAAGAGTTTTTAGATTGTAACAAGCCAATCACAGTTTGTTTCCTAAGCTTGAGATAACGCCTTTAAAAATCCCTTCAACACATTTCCCCAACTTTATAATCGAAATAAATAATGGATTCGAAAGGACGTGGATGTTATTTGCCAGGAACATTCGTGGTAACAAAGGTGTCTTGCGGCATGAGCTTTTAAAAAAATCAAGACCATTTCCATGTTGTGTAAAAGGAAGACAAGGCTTGTAATCTGTACCGCAAGGGAATTC
>JAUELC010055189.1:0-12503 GCA_031471745.1 Cryptochiton stelleri
ATTTACGGTTGTGTTTAGTGTGGCTATTTACTGATTACACCGCTGATCACATGGCTGTCTTACTAGTGAAACACCCTTGAGCACGGCATTAAACACCTATCAATCAAGCAATTTAATAATTTTTTGCTTTTAATGCATGTTTAAACAATTTGGGTAAAAAATTCACTGTTGTTTGTTGCTAGAAAAAAAAATACTTTAAATTACCTTAGATTTCAACCTCGATTCATTGTCACCTTTTTGCAAGTTGTGAAGGTATTGTAGCATATAAACGAACAAATTTATTTTTTCTGTAAAATCATTATTTTCCCTAACAACAAATTTGTCATCTTACTCAGATATTATTTCTAACTTTTTTACATAACTTCCCAAGAAGTAATTTTATGGTTGAAATTGTATGTGCTTTAGAGTATACCAGTTAAATTGTTAATAATAATATTTTATGTTTTTATTACCACTTTTTCAGCTCATACTCCAGACAACTCCTTCATGGGTTTTGTGGTAGAGAGGTATCTACAAAATGACAACGACACCAATAGCATAGTGAGGAAAGATCAAGCTCTCGTTTATGGGAAACAACAATACATGTGGCATGTAAGTGTAGCTGATGAGAGAAACCCCACTGGCTAACGGCAATGACGTGGTCGTGCTGTCTTTACTTTAATAGCGCGGGTGGTAGGAGGGAGCTTCGTGTTGCCCTGGTGCTCTCAGAGCTAAGGGGCAACGAGAAGCTGTTGTGGTGTTCTGTTATGTCCTGTGATTGTCTTGTATCTTGTCATTGTTTGTTGCCATTGGCGTCGAGGGTGGTTTTCTTCACCCATTGGGCTGGCACGCCGTCATATGAGTGAAATAACCTTGAGTACGGCGTAAAACCCCAATCAAACAAACAAACTTTGGAGTGCTGGTCATTAACTTTAGTTACTGGAAGTATCTTTTACATCGTTTACTTTGTAAATCTGAACGCCTCATTAAAAAAATTACTGAATACCCTGTATTGTTTTACTTCATGTGAGCAGTTTGACTATTAAATATATGAAGAATGATTGAATTTTTCATGCGAAAGATATCTTTTATGCGACAACCAAGTCTCAAATGGATTTACAATACTGAAATATGCGTGAATATTAGAGGACCTTGGGAAGAGATTGGGTTAAGTTAAAAGAGTAAGACTGCTTCATTTACATGAATCTGGCTGTTGGTCGCTGACATTTGTGTTTCTTACCTTTTCTTTTTACTATATATATAGAGATGTGATATACATCATTGCTTCATGTGCACCAATCAATCAATCTGTAGGAAAGAAAAGGATCAACTCTTAAGAAAGATTTGACAATCTGAAGACAGAAGTTTATTGAGAAGCTAACTGTACAGTGTGTCCTGGTCACTCAACCAGAGCACCTGTCACTATTAAATCAACACAATATTCTCACCTGACAACTATAGCTTATGTGTCACTTATCATTGAAAATAATCTATATAGAAAGAAATATTAGCAGCATGCAAAGCGAAACAAGAGACAATTTGTCTTCGAAATCGTCAAATAAACAGACTGGCAAGAAAATTGCATTCATATACAGCCATTCATTCAAAATTTGTTGCCAGTTTTTGTGGTTTATTTGACATTCAAATGCATAACAAAAACATATGAGTGTTTAAGTAGATTGTTACAATTATTCAATAGAATATCACAAATGTTTGAAAAGAAAATCACTTCTACCACATCATGCTATATTATATCAGCTGTTATACAGGAAACGGAGGGACAATAAGGTACATTGTTATTTTAAACTAAGTTGCCAAGATAAGCTATCTTACATTTTCACTGGTAGGAGCAGGTGAGTAAAACAACAATATCTATTAAAATGGTAGAATAAATTTAGTGCTCTGTAAATAAATACAATTGAATAGAAAACATTTCATATTATTGTGCAGGATTTCTGATCTTAACTAAATGTATACCTAGTTAAACATCATTTATTAAGACCTGTTAAAGGATATATAATTAGCACCAGATCATGCTTTCTCTAATTAATTTATAACAATCTTTCCTATTGCACAGAAATGAAGTCAATTCTATATATTACAAAATTCTCAAATCTTAATTAAGTTTTCCTTATTATCATGCCAGTGCTACATGAAACAAATTGCCAACAGATGCCCTAAAATATTTGTACTAGCATCAATGAACTTTTGATAAAAATGATTGCCAACAGTTTTATATGAAAGAGACAAAATCAGCTATTCATTTAACAGAATTTTTAATAAAATTTTAGAGATCATAAATGTTTCAGATTGAAATAAGTTCAATTATAATAGCATCCATCAATTTAACGTTCCAAGTTTCAAAAGTTAGCAATTAATAATTATTCTCCAATTTTTAGACATATATAGACAAAGAAAAACAAAGAGACATAACATGTGGTCATAAACAAACAAACATTTGATCTACTGACTGATTGATTCTTAACAGAATAGGGTAGCTTCCAAAAAAAACAGTTAGATGATTGTCATATATTTCAGTATATTCATGTCATTGCAAATCAAAGTAAATATACCTTTCAGAAGGTATTGTATAGCTTCTCCTTCACAAATAAATTACAACATTTAACTGTTAAAAAGGAGAAATGTTAGAGACACTGGAACTTTCACTGGTTGAGTCGTCTTATTCAACAACAACAATACAGTGACACTTGAGTAAGCTATACTCCGTTCTCGTAGCAATGTAAGAATCTCCAATGTTTCAAATGACCCTGTGATTATCATTACCAAAAAGCCGACATATTTTTAAGCAAAGAGAGATATGTTGTTGACATGATTGATACAAAGGTAAGGGGGAAGTTTTAGTTTTCATGTAAAGTATGCATCAAAGTCTCACATTATAACAAACACTTTATCTTCAAAAAATACAACAAAACGGATAAAAGACTGAGAAATTGGTCATCAAAAAATAAAACAAAAGCAATAAAAGTTGCATAGAGCAAAAGAGATATTGAATAATAGTTGTCAACATAAATATAAAGTGGCTATAAAGGTTAAAATAAACATAATAATATGTATAATATATATAACAGACTAAAAGATAAGTAACAGTAATTCTGGTCAACTGATCCGACAATTAAACGATCAAGGATTGGTCCGCAGATAAAGTACAATCGACCCTTCAAGTAAGTTGAGAATAACATCACAAATGATTTGGTGGACAAAATTAAACGGCTGAACAGATCCATCTTCAAAAATAGGGGGCACAGGATAAACCTTTATAGTAACCAAAGAAACGAGCCAGTTCAATTTCATACAGAGGTTCCCACATCATTTCCCGCTGAAGCAGCCTGGAGGAAAAAAAGAAAAAGGAGACAAAACATTAAAACTGGAATATAATTTAGTAATTTATTTCTCCATGTTATCAATGGATTAGTATTGATTGTTTGTTCGATTGGTGTTAAATGTTGTACTCAAGGGTATTTCACTTAAATGACAACAGAGTATCACCATCTTACTCTGTCTTACTTAATATGGTAGGAAACCCTGTAAAATCCACCTCTGCATTAGCCGGAGTCACCTCGTGTGAATCCCTCGTGTACCTCTGGTCAACTGGGAGACTTGAACCTTGCGGAACATTGAAGGAGAATCAGCAGTCCAACACGCTAACAACTGAGCCACGGCACGGGCCCGAATTAGTAAGGTAACTTGAAAATAGATATTCAATAAAGTTCACATTCGTAAAATTATAACAACAAAAAATAAACTGATAAAACAAAGTTTTGAAAAATTGAAATGAGAGTAATGTCTCTTTCCACAATTAATAGACACATAAGTTTACATAATTTTCATAGAAAACCTTTCTTTACTGAAAACCTTTACCAAATGCTATTATTTTGGAGACAGAAATATAACATAATATCTATTTGCTTGGTGTTTATTCGTGTACTCAAGGATATTTCACTGATATAATGACTTCGCATTGTCTTTGTTTGGTGGAAAACTAATAGGAAACCACCAGTGCCCTTTGAGTGACCTTCTATACCCAGGGTCAACAGACAGACTATAACAGGTCAGCATATACATGTATACGGTAAGGGGGTACCGTTGCCCAATAAGCTATCTACTGATCAATGATGCAGACCTCATTCATAAATCAAAGAACATAAATATTTCCACCAAATCAATTAATCATATGATAAAAATCACTTTGATAACACTGTTTGGCATGTTATATTTTACTTTTCACCTAATCATAGAAATAAGCTTTCACTCAAATAGGGTTCTTATGGCTATTAATTTATAGTTCATTTTATGCCTACGGTTAACATTTTGTACCTCACCTCCCAAGTTAATAAATGTCAACGAAAGGAAATTGTTATACTGTGGCTAGATTTTTTAACATTAAACTACAAGTTTCTCCATATCGTTGTGGAAAGGGAACTTCTGAAGAACCATGCATGCAATATAAGGACTAGGGTGGGTGACTATTGTAAAAGTACATGTTACGTACGCTATCAATACAGTTATGTTATGGCGGTTAATTAGAGAGGGGAAAAAGCAAGATATCAATAAATGTAACAAAGCTGTTTCATTCAGATTATTAACATTTTGGTAAGTTGAAGTATAACTTACAAACTGTCATATGCATGATAAAATGCAGGTTTAATACATGAGCAGAGAAAATGTATGAATTGAACTGACACTTTAATATATTGCAAAATAGCAATCCTGCATGTGATCAACGAAATATGAACTAAAAGATAATGTGTGTATAAAGATAAAATAATTTCACGAACACAAAAATAAAATTGTTTATCACATACATGAATTATGCGAGCGCTTTTCCAAAGAGAAAAAATACAAAATTACAATCCCAATGAAAAAAACAATCCATTTTTTGTCAACTCTATCATGCATGTTATTCTTTTTTAGGCACCAAACATTCCTGTTAAATCGTTTTACTTACTAGAAACATCTTGAAGCAAGGTACATAAAATTGACATTTTTGTTTTCATTGTTTCACAGCTGATTTCATATTTGATTACCTGATCGGTGACACACAACTTTATTGAAGTTTTTTCCCTTTAAAGACATTTATAACGCTTTAACCTTGAGGGCAGTTTAAATAATACTGCTGGAGCAGGGTAAAATAAACAGAGCAATTGCATATAAAAATGGTAGAATGGGTAGTTAATAATAAACTTTGGACTCATGGAAGGGAGGTAACCAGTCATAATGAAGGGGAGATAATCTGAGGAATAATGACCAGGACACTGAAAATTACTCACCATTACTGCCTATTTTCACAATTAAAAGAGAGAAAGCAGTGCAAACAGTTACAAAGCAGTGCAAAAATGACAGAATACACTGTGTACGTTACATTGAAAATAACCGTGGCAACACGAGCGTTCACACAATACTTTAACACTATTACAATGTTTCTAAAATCCAATATGTTTTAACAACTAACTGGGCTATATTCTTTGCTGAACTATTATTGTATTGATTCTGGTCTAAGCTCTGGACCACAATAACATGAACCAAGCAATGTAGCAACTATAGCATCACATGTCACTGGTAAACCAGGGGAAGAGACTGAGAGAGGTAAGCAGATGAAAGCATGTACACAGTCATCACAAAAACTCAATTAGCTTAATACCACTTCTTCTTAGCTTCATTAAAACCAATATAAATTTAAAGATCATATTCAAATCAAATCATATGAGAGCAAATTGAAATTCACATTTTTTGTTGAGTTAATTTATTTATTAATATAAGCATGCTTTCAGAATTTATTTATTTTTGTTAACTCTTATAGCAACTTGTTGGTGATACAAGTTTGCAACTGTACAGATGGACATACCTAAGAAACCAGACATGGAGTTAAGTTTTATTCTAGTCCAATTGAATCTATTTCATCTTGTTATTACAAATAAATGTCAAACTTTTCCTCTTACACTAGGTAGTTTATTTCTATAGCTAATCTTCAAGAATTAAAACAGACAGACACAAGACAAACATAGCATTACACGCACCCTTAGCCGAAGAAACGAAGGTGTTAAACCAAATACAGCAACAGTGACTGCTGATTGGCCCCGTACCCTGTGCTGTAGAGGAATTAAACAAATACTCGATACCAAAATAAACAGTATTTTAGCAGTATTATTTGGGCCTATAACCAAGCGCTCCATGATGGATTGAAAATGGAATACCTGTAAGCCCACCTTTGCGAGGCCGCTAGAATAAGAAAAATCGTCATGAAATGTAAGGTATGATATCAGGTGTTAATCTGTAATGCTGTTTAAGTAAGAAACACGTCATTTTTTTGCTAATATTTCAAAGACAAATCACACTGGCACAGGGATGTCGACTCATTAAAATCGATGAATTATCTCATGTTCTAGATTAACTGCCAAAGACAAGATTTTGAATTGATCTTAGTCTGTTCAAAGATATTTCGACTTATTAAAACCGATGAATCCTCATGTTCTGGATAGCCGATGTATGTTCTATGTATGTAATGACTGTGTATATACAATTAGTTTTAATCAACAAGTAGTTAGTATTTTCATTTCTTTGTAGGAATAACTGAATGGAAAACATCTAAACGTCAATAGCCATTCTCCTAGATGCAGATAACCTTAAGGAATGTTAAAATCGTCTGTTCAAGAAAGCTTTGGAACAGTAAAATAGTTGTCACAAAACAAAAGCAAAAGACGTTCATTCAGTCCGGTAGCCATTCATGCTAACTGGACATGGGTTTTGTGGAATTTCTTTTTGCAACAAATGATTTTCCAAGCTGTTTCTCATATAAGTGTTTTTGATAATCCCATATATCTGTGGTCTGTTTGATTGGATTTTGGAGTGTATGTTTGACACTCAGAACTGCCAATCGAACGGTTCAATGGTGGGTCACTGAATACATTGACTAGGTAAGAGGTAACAAAACGGCTCAATGCTAAACCGCACATACAGGTAAACATGATCTAATTAAGACTGGTTAATATGTGGAATGTATGTGATATTTGTACACTATCTCATTAATAGCACTGTAATGACACATGTATACTTAAGTTCATATTATTTCAAAACATTAAGCTTTATTTGATGTACTCTAAATCAGCCATTAGTGAAATACAGATAGCGTGATAGAGAATTTAACACAATAGTTCAAGCCTAGCACCACCAGATTAACACAAGCATACAACACATGAAAAAGAGTCAACTCAATTTCTCTCTCGAAGAAAAGAAAAAACCCAATTAAATTAATCACAGATCAGGCCAGTTTAAAAATTTTATTCTAATCACTGCACTTCCAAGTTATGGTTTTATCAAAACTATAAATTTAGAAATACTTCCCACTATTAACACATCAAAATATTGAAATATTTTTGTAAACTGTGTAATTTCTTCATTTTTTGTTTAAGGTTTAACTTCAAACTCAGGGTAATCCATCTTACAAATAAACTAATTTCTAGTTAAGCCTTTTTCTTCGTGTTATGAAGAGGTTTATACACGAAGCTGTTGTATCTAGTTCCTTCAATCTTTTGAGTTTTTGATATATTTTGTAGGACAGGAAAATATTTTTAGCAAGGTTCAAAGCAACGGCAAACAAGTAAATGAATAAGATAATAAAACAGGAAGTAAAACCCAATTCCATTATAAGATATCACCTAAACTTTGAATTAAAGATTGTTAATGATGCAAATTAAATATACCTCTGTCTGACAAACAAAAACCTAACAGCCCTCACAAGAGAGATTCCTCTTAAAAGCCAGAACAGGGCCGCACACATTAAAATCACATCATATAACAAATAGGGGAAAAACAAAATCCAAAACAACAAGTCTGAGAGGAATTGAATTTCATAAAAAGCAAGAAGAGAAAGTTAAAAAAGCAAAGAAAATGCCCATTGAGTCTTCTAACAGTTTCAATGTTGATGCTTTAATGTTTGACTGTTTGATTGGGGTTTTACGCCGTACTTAAGGTTACTTCACTCATATGACGGCGTGAAACGAAGCCACTGGCAACAAACAATAACAAGATACAAGAAAAGCACAGGATATAACAGAAGGCCACAACAGATTGGCTTCGTGTTTCCCCTTAGCTCTCAGAGCACCAGGGCAACAGGAAGATCTCTTCAACCGCCCGCCTTTTCATGCTTGAAAAAACTAGAAACTTAGTATAACAAGAAAATGATAACAACACAAGGCCTAGCCACAAACCCAAAACAAAACAATAGAAAGCTTCCACCTGAATCAATTAAAAAGCCGCTGTAAAATTGTTTGGTTGCCTAATTGGGGGGGTTTAGCCGTACTTAAGGTTATTTCACTCATATTACGGTGTGCCAGCCCAATGGGTGAAGGAAACTACCCTCGATGCAACTTGCAACAAACAATGACAAGATAAAAGCGAGCACATGACATTATACATGGTGCTATAAGACAAAGTGAGCAAATTTACAGGGCTAGACGTCACAAAACAGATTCACTTCGTGTTGCTCTTAGCTCGGAAAGCACCAGGGATCAGGAAGCTCCCTCCAGCTGCCAGAGCCGCTGTAAGTAATACTGTAGGTAAATTTCAACTCATTTCAGGAGGTTTGGTTGGTTGGTGGAACAGCGTACTTAAAGTTATTTCACTCATGGCAGTGGTGTCTCAGAGCAAGTCTATGTTGCAGAAGTAATGCTTTATTGTAATACCCTGAATAACCTACAATTTCAACCATGAAATTACCACTTCATAGCTATACAAATGACTTGGAAATAATATCTGTGAGCATTTAGGGAGAATCAGGATTTTATAGAAAACATAAATTTGTTCGTTGACATGCTGTAATACTTTTACCACTTTCAAAAAGGTGGCAGTTATTCGTGGATGAAATTTAAGGAGATTTACAGTAGACACCCAATAGAAGACACGACTGATTGGAGGGAGTTTGGGGCTCTCAGAGCTAAGGAGCAGCATGGAGCTGTTGTGGTATCCTGTGATTGTCTTGAATCTTGCCATTTGTTCCCAGTGGCGTCGGGGTGGTTTTCTTCAACCATTGGGCTGGCACGCAGTCATGTGAGTGAAATAACCGTAAGTACGTCGTAAAACCCGAATCAAACAAACCCCAATACCAGACAACACCCACACCAATACCAAACACCCACCCAAATAACATGACACCTGCCCCAATAACAGCCCCTGATACTGACACGTGCCATATAATGGTTGTTCTTAACCGTTATAATTAGTGTGAAATGAAAAAAAGACAGGTGTATTTTTAATGTCTGAAGTCTGATACAACTGAAATTTATATGATCTCACAATCTACTGATTAGGAAGTGAAGGCTTTAACTCCTAGGTCACCATTACTGTTCTCATTTGAAAAGCTGTGTGTTTGTTTCACTAAGTAATATTTACACAGACAGCGCATACAAACAGGATAGAAAGAGCAGGAGAAAAGTGAATAGTTTCATGAGATACTAACCAGTCTTTGGCTTAGCTGACGATTGGCCATTATTTCCCGCTCTAACTGTTTCTGTGTATCCAGTAATTTAGCTTTTAACTGAAACATACAAATCAACACTATAATTTCAACATTTTCAGGAAAACCAAAAACATGGGCTACAAAACATAAATCATAAAAAAGAAGTTTTTTGATCTAAGAAACATTAAAAATGTGCCATGCTACAATAATGGTAAAAATGATTACTCAGTCTTTTCGTATCCTGCTATGATAAAGGATTGCAAATTATTCTATTTTTAAATTGTTATCCCATTGATATAAAACTTCAGCAAGTATACATGTCATGCAAGATGTTTTAAAGTGTATGCTGGTAATGGTAGATAACTCACAGAATCCGGATCCTCTGGTCCTGTGCCATTCTGAAAGTCACATCATAAAATACAATCATTACAGTGTGGAAGTAAAGGATCATTAAAGTAAGAAGGGGTATTTTATCAATATTGATGGAGTTACTATACTGATAGTTTTTACAGCAGAAAAAATTTAGCCAGCAACTTTCCGTTGTATACATTAGTTATAACCATTTTAACTATATGATCAGTTTGATTGTTTTTATGCAGCATTTAATATCTTATCTCTAAAATCTCTTAAAATTAATTTCATTCACAAGCTAATTTCACTTCGGCAGAGGTTGTCTTAAACCCCTTTCTTTCTTTTGTTTGAATGGGGTTTGAAGCCCTACTCAAGGTTATTTCACTCATATGATGGCATGTCAGATAGATGGGTGAAGGAAATCATCATCAAACTGGTAACATAGAAGATCACAATCATAGGACGCTTAACACAGTACAACAAGAAACAGTGTGCAATTTACAGTGCAATGGCACCGCAAACAAATCAGGTTCCTGTTGCTCTTTGAGCTAAGGGGCAACAAGAGCCTCTTGCCAACCACCCGCACCTAAATGGCATACCTTGAGCTGAAGTTGATCCTGTAACTGTTTGACTAGTCTCTGTTCTTCTGCCAGAGCATCCTGTCCTATTTTCACCGTACCATTCAACCACACCACCTTAGACGATATCTCCTTATTTTTCTTTTTCTCTGCTTCTAATTGGCTCTGAAGATCCGCTATCAGCTAAACACAAAAATAAAACCATTTGAATGATGCAATAGTGTTAGAATAAGATATTTTATGTTTTACATCGGTTTTGAGGTATAGACATTTACTCATTTTTACTGTGTGTTTTATGCCCTAACCTGGTAACATTTATAATATGCATGTGTAAGTGGTGAAAAGAAAAGGTGAATAAAGTATGCTACATCTGTTCATTTTCTTGTAAAAACGCCATACTTGTATATATACTCTGTAATATATCTTACTGACAAAGTACATAGGTTAAGTCGCTCAGAATATTCCAGTAGTACGTAAAATGAATGATAAACTTCCCTGTTGTTTTCACCTCATAGCAGCGAGTTCCTTATTGAATGTTAGATATAACCTTGAGTCAGATTCCTATGACCCATTTTCCTTAGATAAACACCCATAAAGGAAAAGCCAATACTTACTTTTTTAAGAGCTGAGATATCTATATCTGACATTCCTCCTTCCTTCACCTGAACCTGTAAACTACTGACTTCTTTCTCAAACTGAAGACAAACAAACATTTAATTTGTTATCTACCTGTGTTATACAAGCCTCAAGATGGCTCTCAGTGAATATATATGAGAAAATCATAGTAAATTTAATTTCAGTCACAAGAAATAATAAATAATAGGAATATTAACAATCAATTCATATAAAAGTTTGTTAACTTTTGCAGCAATAGTTCAAAAGCATGAAAGTGTGAAAAGCCACTACACACCCCCTGGGCAGTCTAGTTACAAAAAATAATATTCATCATGGGGAAACATGATCCAGTTGAAAAGGCACTCCTTTACTTTAGATTTGATTATCTGTATGTCAAAAACCTTCAATCTTAGCACAGGTTTGTCTTTTTCTCCTAATGTATAAATATAGAACAAAAACTACAGGAGACCTTCTACATTTGTATAATAGACACAAGGCATTTTTCCTGAATCAGAAAACCATACTGCGATGTGAAGAAACCCACTACTACATGTATTTCTCTGAATTGATCAACCAGAACAAAACCTAAACATTAGAGAACTTCTACAACAGACACAAAACATTTGTTCTGAATAATAAAACTGCGACAAAAAGAGACTTACTTCTATAACTCTGAGTTCAACTTCCTTCTTTTGGGTTTCAGCTGTTTGTAGTTTTTGTTGTAATGAATCAACAGTGTTATCCAACTGAAATTACAACAACAACAATACATTATCTCTCCCATTAAAAAAGGGTGATGTAGCCTAGTCATTCCTCTTAGTTGTAGGTTTTATCAGTAGATACAAATACAGTATTATACAGTTCTTGCATCTTCAAAACTATAATGCCATGCTTTCTTTCAATATCTTTTCAAAATAGACTTATATCAGCTTGGGGTGCTAAAAAGATCAATCACAATTCATTCACACTATCACAATGGAACTCTGTTGTGACGTGATGTCGTGTTAAAGTAAACAACCTCTTGGGGCACCCAGTCCCTGTATGTACCAGTAACTTTTGACTTTCTAAATTGTTAAGTCTTAGTGCAGTTTGTGAAACTTGCATGCATATGATTATCTATCTACATAGTGTTCAGATGATATGCGATGATGAAAACCACTTACATTTGAATTTGAATTAGATTTCTGTGATTCTGATAATTGAACTTGTAGTGAAGAGATATTCGATTGGGCCTGAAAAAAATATAAAGTTATTTGTGTAATGGGTTTGTTTAACATGAATGACCAAATAAAGCACAGAATCTTGTATTCAAAAGGTGTAGAGGATAATTTACTTTTAAAGTACCATATACTGTATAAATTGTACAATAATTTCAAATTCAAACAGGGCAGAGACTTTTTCAGGAACTGTATGTGGGACAATTATTGAACCGTTTATTGGAAGATATATGTATACGTCAAACACCTTGGAACAGAACAATTGTGTCAAGAAAAAGTAAAACATTTTTG
>JAUELC010055300.1:0-10320 GCA_031471745.1 Cryptochiton stelleri
CTTATTCAGTACGTTTTAAATGCGCGGTCATCTGCTCTATATACACTACTTATCATGTATTTTATCCGCGATTAGAGCCGGTATAAGTTGCGTATAGTGGGCTTCCGGAAAATGGCTTCGAGAAGACTCATGCATTTTACCTTGAAACATAAACCTGCTCCAATCAAGGATAAAAGGCATTTTACATTATTGTTTTGACTTAAGTAGGATTTTAAGGGTCTCGTTCGTGAGATTGAAGAAATGCGTTAAATGTTTTTTTTAAAGCTAGAGGTTGAACTGCACGTTGTGTTCTCGAGCAGAAGTCGACAGATTTTATATGGCATGCTTCCGTAGCGGTCACATACGAAGTTGTAAATTAGCTACCGGTCCGCTGCCAGGTCTGAACCATGCTAAAGGCCGTACTCAACGCGAAATCCTATAGTTGTTTGAAGCATTTGAAAGATGTAAATGCAAATTTACATATCCTATATGATTCTATTTTGAAAAATTAGCGCTTTAGTTTGAGTCATATATTTTATCGACGACAAACAAAATCCGTTCGAAGCAGTTGACAAAATCAGCGTATAGGTTTTTTACCTCTTTGACTGAAGAGCTTCACAAAGTCCTGCGCAAGAGACCGGAATGTGCATTGATTTTGTACTCAGCTGAGCACGTTCACAAAACGTTTATAACGAAAATGTTGGAGCACAACTCAGGGGAGCACTTTCTCAAAGGTTTTATCACAGAGTTTACCTTGAGTATACTCAAGTCTTTATACCTTTGGCCCCATAGGTAAAACACACCTCGATCAAAAGCACTATGAGTGTTAAGTGTTCTGAAGTTGAAACAGTCGAGCTATATTCATACATAAATAACTACATTGAAGAAAGTTCGGTTAAAATCGTTCCTAACGACGGTATGTATTTGATAAAAACTTCGGATAACCCAGATTTAATCGATTTTCCCAGGTCTTGTGGATTGCATTCCTTTGCATTCACACCGACAACACAGCGACTTTTGTGTTTGCAGCTAATGAAGTTTTTGGAAACATAAATCAAGACTTGTTGGCCAAACTCGCACTGAAAACGTATTAACCACCCAAACTTGGATTTGCAATGTCTCATACACTTTACAATATTATATTACGTTCACAACAGGGACATTGATCATTGATGCACTATGTGCCTAAATTTAATAATAATTGAAAATAACCACGACAGACTATTGCCGTTAACAAGCAATTTATACTGGAGACGGATGTAGGACACGGGCCCCTCTGGATTTTATCCCTCTGGACACGAGAGCCTGCAGACAAGATCCCAATCAGAAACGATCCCCGCCCAGACTTTATCCCCTCTTGACACGAGCCCCTGTCCCCTGGGTTTGAGCCCCGACCGGAATTATTGCCCTCCTACCGGACGAGCCCTACCTTGACTTTACCCCCCCCCCCCTTTGACAGGACCTCAAGACAAGTCTGATCTCAAAACACGGTTGCTGCAATTAACTTGTCATGTGTGTATGTCATCATGTAAAATCCGTCATAAATATCAGTGAAATGGCATTGTCTTTGAGACCTATACACAATTTACACAAGTATAAAGCAGATATGGGCCCCAAGCAAATCGCCAAGGTAAAAGAAGAACAAAACATCTGGATTCAACGACAAAATGGAAACGCTTCCTCATAAACGACAACTTTCATTTTAACAGACGACAATAGTGTTCAACATACATATATTTAAAGACTGAATTGTAAGTGACATAATGTATTTCTAAGTAAATAAACCTCTCAGTTATGTAACTCTATATCGGAAATTTACCACCTAAAAGCGGGTAAAGTATGGTGGCTGTATACGGCAATCCTGCGAAGTTAAACGTAACTTCGCCTGGCGATGTTGATAAGTTGTGAAGTTTTGAAGATGGCCTAATCCGGCCACCATACTTGTGCGAACTATTTATTTTTTTCAAGATTGTAAACTAGCTTTTAAAGAAATCCACTTCATAACGTATTAGGTATGAACAATGTATAAGGCTAGAGGAAGTCAGGGTATCAGTACTTTCATTCGAGCCAGTACAGTATTTAATATTTTTCCCTGTCGATGGACATATATATATATAAACCTTCTACTCTGAAGACTAATCGTATCTCTTTAAACTTGACGAACAGCACCTGCTAAATTAATCAAATTCAATGCGAGATAAAGAGGTTTAACCTTCAAAGTAGGTTTATCTGTTAATGTTCGAACAGTGTCGGTATCAGGGGTTAATTAGTGCACTGTACATCCGATCTAATCAGAGAATGAAACTAATGACAAAAGCTTAAAATGAAACGAGGCTTTCTCATGTCTCTATCAGATTATCTTGCAAGTGCGATTACATTTTAATTCCCCCCCAAGACCGAGATCTACCGCTGGACAAATACATTTCTAAAAGAAAAGCTTCTTGAAAGAACATATATTTTACCGTATGTGCTAACACCAAAATTGTCAGAGTGACAAATTCCGTTTCAACCTTTAACAATGTAACACTGAGCATATGAACACCTGCTACAGTCAAAGTTAACTAGATTATTCATAGAACAACATATTTTCTATTTTTTTGATTGGTGTTTAACGTGGTACTTCAGTTTATTTCACTTATACGACGACTTTGTAAGTGTTTGGTGGAAAACCTGGAGGAAACCTAGTAAGACCACCGCGCGATCTCCGTAGCCACTGGTGAACTTCCCTAGTGTACCCAGGGTCGACATACGGTGACATACGATTTTATTCGTATACCCGAGATCCCACAAGGAACCCTAACACCCTTAACTGTAACCCTGTACGTAAGGACCGCGTTCTTGGCGATAATTGTAACACTTGCTTGGAGATAATTCTCACTTGCTTGGGGATAATTCTAATTTGCTTGGGGGTGATTCTAACTTGCTCGGGGATAATTCTAAGTTAATTAAATCCATATATTCTGCTGTTGTTTAGGAGCAAATTCTCACAATATACCGACGACGTCAACATGTAATTATCAAGAATATTAAATTAGCATTCAGCGAGGCTAATACGGTACCTTACATCCTCCATCAGTCTGTGATAATTACGGTTTATACTCAGCGGTTAATATTTTGAACGGAGATCATGAGAGAACATATGTTACATATATTTCAATGAGTGTCGTGACTATAGCTCCTAGCCATGCGGAATACTGGTTATAGCATAACATTGTATCTTTTAATGAACGTTTTCTCTTGATATCCCACTCATTTACTCAGGTATCATAATTTCGTGAGTCGAGTTGTGAGAATCTCTATTATCCTCGAATCGATCACGTTACGAGACTCATTTTTCGATTGGTAAAAAGGCATGAAAGAAAACTGATATCTTGTCACCATCATGCATGTTGAGAAAGGTAAAACAACTTTTGTGGCAGCTTTTCTCTCGCTGTTAACGAGAAGTATACTCTAGTCATCACCATCACAATCATACAATGCTATTTCACTCTAGCACTGATACGATATGAGCATGACACCAAAACTTTAAAATGAATGGTTTATGGCTGGAAAAGCTACTGTTGCACAGTTTTATTCCTAAACACCTCTATGGTTTTACATCGTCAGATACCGTATTCTACAATAAATATTCAATAGCCTACATATATAATATTTTAAAAACATGTTACTCTCAAGAGCAGACATTTATTTTGTCGGAGTTTTGATAAAAAAAAACAAAGTCATCCACGGACTAATTAAAAATTACTGTCTTCATTGATTTTGTTTTATAGAAATTATTGAAGATAAACTATTTCCAATGTCGTTTACAGATAGAGCCCAATTTAGGTCTACATCACATCAATCATAAATCAGCTGTTTGAAAAGGATCAAACGATCGCTTAATAAAGACTATAGCTGGCTATGCATTGTTCTTCAAAATTCAGCAACCAATTGGTTATTTGCAGTTATAGGAGTGAGACTTATTCAATATGTACCGTTTATTACACTGAAGAAGTGGAATCACCACAACAATATAAATAGGTTATTGGGATTAGGTTTACAGTCATAAAGGTGCCCATAAATTAGGTATTTTTTTTCACCGTGATTACAGATTCACATGAGTTATAGATATTTTTCATACGAAGTAAAAGTTACAGGCTTTCCGTTAATTGCACTCCAGCTTTGTAGGTTAAGTAAAAGTTTAACAATATATATATAAAAAAAGAAAACTGAAAATTGTGGCAGAATATTCCAATTAGGAAGGGTTTTTTGTCAAATGTAGGTCACGCTTTGATGGACTCTCGTTACTCCAAGTCAACGGTTATTGGCCCCGCCCCTTCAGGATTCAAAATGTTGAGTCGTTACATACAAGGCTTTGTAGATACATATGACAAAAGGCTCGTCCTGTTTACGTTGAATTTGAATTATGGCAGAATATTTCAGGGCGCGTACTAGCCTCGTACCCGTTAAATATTTTTAATTTTAACGTAAATCTTACGTTATTCATGGCAGTCTGAATGTGTTGAATGCCCTCATTTTGGGCACCTGTGTTACCTAGAGAACCGACTCCCCCCATCCGATAAACCTCGTAGCCAAGCGTAACCCATCTTTTCGAGACAAGGTGTCCCTACATGAAACTAATCATCCCATTGTAACACTTGCACCATATTTCTGGCCAAACAAGGAGGAGATAACACTCAAAGTTCGAGTTATCGGCTAGACAAAGGTCGCATCTAGCCATGGGCCCACTAACCCCTCGGCACATAGCTCGCACAGCGAAAGACAATATGGATGACATGAAACTTGTATTTTTCGAAGTACGGCAGAAATTTAACATCACCGCTCTAACAGACAATACAAAATAAGCATAATTTGAGCCATTGGTTGAAAAGCAAAATGTCTTTTTCGGTGTTTATCATGATATTCCGACAGAGCCGATACACTGTTTGAAAGATGTTATATGCATTTGATTGGTCTATTCGTTGTCGCTATTTCCCTTTCATCTCTGCCTGAGATGGCAAAGGTGATTACAAACTTAGTCGCGACATCAGCCTTGCCTCGGGAAGATGTTCTTTCCCCAGTCCTAGTCGTAATTTTTTTCCACAGACCAAACTAAAAACTCTGACTTCGTTATGACTTCAACGCTTCAAGGTATACACTTTCCAATTGCCAGAACAGTCAATTGAGTTTGTGTGACACTAAACACAACAACAATAGTATAATCAGTAAGATTCACACCCCGTTCGCCACCAGGTAAAAGGTGGTTTATCCTGAAAATAAAGCGTAACAACACAGGAATATTATTCAACAACTGTACTTCAATGGCTTGAATAAATAACTGGAACCTGGATACTAAGCGACAAGACTTTCATGGAATTAATCATTAACTGTGTTTAACAGTAGACTATCTCGGTCGTGAACCAATGACTTACCACTTTAATTTTAAGCTTTCGGCAAATAATAAAACCAAAGAAGACAAATACTGTTGCTCATTACAAAACAGTAATTTAGCGACCCATTACATCTTGTTATAAGAGTTAAGTTAATTATGTGTGGTAATCCTAGTAAGCTATTTTGAAGTTATCTTCATAAATGGTTGTATTATTTTGGTAACGAAGCTTGTGTCTACAGAAATCCAATGTTACCTTGTACAGAATATTGTCTTATTGAACATCCTGGCACCAGTGTTTCAAGAGATAATCCCATTATAGAGGCTGCTGTGAAATCGATCTAATAGCAGTATATAAATATATATTTTATTTTTGAGCCGGTCCCCTATACTCGCCAGCCTCACATGTAATGTGGTAGGAGGATGGGGACCCGATCGATTATCAACGACCATTGCAACGTATAGATGTGTGCTGTTATCTCATATATTTATACTCGATAGTATTAAAAAAAATCAGTACAATTCTTGTACACAACGAAATAAATTATATTGTCCGGATTCCCCGATCTCACAGCAGGCTTAACCAACACCAATACCGCAATTACCATCAACCTTACGTTCTTTCTTCATCTACATATATTCTCACCTTCTTTAGCAGTATTGCACTAAACAATTTGCTTTTTAAAAGGGTGTGTGTACAAAATGACTGCATACTGCTTGAATCTAGCGACCTTTTTATTTTTATTTAACCGGACCGCTGTGTTAATTGATAACATATAGAGAAACCTGTGTGATTGATGTGCTTGATTAGTGCTCAAGGAAGCCGGTGTGATAAGTGTAGGATACATCAGGAAGTTACATTTGGCTCGAATAATTCGTCACTTGCAGGCCTTATAATGGGAAACAACCTAACAAATGTTGGCTTAATGTTTTCTGTTTTCAAACTTAGTATCTTGACCGTGCACTATTGACTGAACATTAAACTAGTAAACGTTGTTTTTAAACAACAGCGTATCCCGTGTAAAGCACCCTAGTCATGGGACTAGGATATTTTTTCGGTTAAGACAAGATTTCTAAGGTTTAGACCATTTTTCTTAACATAGAAAAGCAAACCATATAATGTCAGTTTACACAATATATCTGCATGGTCAGGTGTCGGTTTAGACATGTTTGACTGCGTTGACAAACATCAATGTCTGTAACACCATATACTTATTTTGGCCTAGAGATACCACTTTAGTGCATGTCTACTCCAGTCATAAATTTAGGACATTTTCTAACAAATACATGACATCGCCTGACTTATATATATCCGAGACGGTCCCCAGGTGGTTCGATATGCCACTACAATAATAAAAAAATAGTAACTGATCTCGATATAGCGTGACCTTTTGCCACTCGTGCAGACACAGATATTATAGGACTGTATATAAATAGCACAGTCATAGTTTACAGTTTGCTCGGATGTGAAAACAGCAAATATGTTGTAGATCGTGATATTCTCTTAATGTAGTTCTGTTCTACCATTCAGACAATATGTGAAATGCGGGCAAGAATTATACACAACCGACAGGTTAGACAGGTTAATAACATACTCTCTGGTGGCTGGTTTACTCTTATCCCTGAAACTCAGACCGCATGAGACTTGATTCCATGTGTTTTCTGATTTAACTCCAAATAATACACCAGTCACTTGTACTTGGGTGTGCTTAATTCACCGTGACATTTGTCCAGAACAGTCATATTAAAAAATCTGATATTTATATCGAATCAACAAGCATTCAATTGATTGATTCATCTGTTCTTGACAGATGCAACAGTGAGAGTACGCTCCTCTTAACGATTGATTGGTGTTGAACACCGTACTCAAGAGTATTTCGCTTATTTGATGGCGGTGTACTTCAACAGTAAATAGCCACACTAACAAAAAGCATAAAATGTAAATTGTTTTGCTCTGTTGGATAATTAATGTTCCTCGAGTGCTAAGTAAAGACAGCATGATTAAGATCGGAACATGCTGCACTTAGCCAGAGGGCAACATGAACGATTGATTGATTGGTGTTTAACGACGTGATTAAGGGTATTTCACTTATACGACGGCATTGTGTTCCAACAGTAAATAGCCACACCAACACAACTAAAACATGTACAGTGTTTTGCTCTGTTGGAAAATGAATGTTCCTCTAAGTAAAGAAGGCCCTCCGAACATGCTGTCCTTAGCCAGAGGGCCCTCTTAAAGAAACCGGAATGTGCCTCGGACATGAAGCAGAGTTATTGTACACTGGTTTAGTTGCTATCATTCAACAGCCACAAGACTCCATGCGAGATAGCAACATACACGGGAACCATGAGGGACCGTCCCCGACCAGGTCAACCACATTTTGCGATGTAACGTCAAGAACTACATATTGTTATTTGCCATTCGAACAGGACAACGGAAAAACACAACAACCTAAATTCTGACAGGCAAATCTGATCCTTTCAGACAAATCTAATCTTGAGGGGCGATTCTAATCAGGACAGGCGAATCTAATACTCAGACCAATCTAACCTCGATTGAACAATAGCGTTAATCTTGACAGACGAATCGAAGTCAGAGTGAGACTCACCAGTTAAATGTTTCTCAATTACCTCAAAAGCTTCTTATTATATAGTTCATGTTGTCTTGAGTTGCTATTCCAAGTTAATTTCAGAGGCATTCATTATGCCCAGGATTACCAAAGGGAAATTCTATAATCACCACTGTCGTCGCTTGCTATCAATCGTGACTTCGACCCACTCTTCAAACAACGTGTGTGTGTAGTTTTTTTTAATTTTTTTCCACTAACCTCTTTTTTTGCAAACCATGACAGAATTCAAAGAACATGGCGGCCAGGATGTTCAATAAAGCACCATTAACGGACAACGGTATACACACTTATAACAGAATGTTTAACCTATATGGAAAAATAGTGTCAATGGTTGATTTCATTTCTCTAAATAGCAACAAATAGATCATTTAACGGGCTTCAACTGTCTTCGTCAGTATGCTATAGGTTGACAAATCAATAATACTTTGGCAGTAGACATGGGTTTGTGATAGTTCGACGAAATGCCAGGATAAAGGACTTCAGAACAGTCTGATCCATTGGATATTAACTCTAGTAGCTGTCAGGACAGAGTATATATATATATGGAGTAATTTGCAAAAAGGGATACGAATATAGCCAGTTTCATATGTTCCTCCCAGCCATTGAAGTAATGTACAAATTATATTATATTACTTCTAAAAGTTAATATGTTTCCGATCGTGCTTCCCCCCAAATACAAAACCTTGTAGTTTATTTGAATACCTTTCACAAAATTACAGCTATAAAAAACTGAAAGCCGCTCTAAATACAAGGTACGTTGTTACTTGCACAAGATTACAAAAGTGCCATAAACTGTAGAAACTGAACGAGAAACAATCTATGAAGTCGTGCTGAAACCTTTTATACGCTAATAGTCTTCGGTAACTCCTCCACAGTACAAAGCCTTATCATTTCTTGGTAACTTTTGTTCGCTGACCATTACACCGGCATTAACTAATAATAACATATAATTAATGAAATTATGACCGGATGACGTCAACTGTTCTTTGTTTAGGTATTTAATATACTCAGATTACTTACTAGCTGTGATAGTTGTTATCCAGACCCTAGTCTGGCAAAACAATCATATCGTGTCTTTTACTTATTCATGGTTCTTCAACTCAGTCTTGTCAAGAGCCGATACGAGATCAGGTTTCAAATAGATCAGAATGGATACTGACAATGAAACAAGACATACAATATAGAAACTCTGATCGCCTTACGATATATGTTATAGACCGAAAGGTAGCTGCATTAGCCTTATTGAAGTAAGATGACTAATCCAAACAAAGACGAAAAATTCATATTGACTCAATATTTCGGTTTATTGCCAAACCATCTGGAGTGAAATTCATATAGGGACATTTAACTTATATTTAGAAATTAGACACACATGGTAAGGTGTGAAATAACAGTTATGTGGGGATGTCAGATTGATACAAAGTTATGACAAATGCAATTTACAAGTTGGCAGCTTACAAATGACAAAGTGTGTAATAACAGTTATGTGGTATAATGCACATAATGATGGATTTAATTTGCAATTTGTCATAACTTTGTATCAATCTGACATAACCAATAACTGTTATTTCACACCTTACTATGTGTATCTTATTTCTAATTTTAATCCGTATCATGGACAGCTGTAATGTGTTACAAAAGACTGTTGTCTCTTCTCCCAATCATGACGTCATGCTAAAAACTGTTAGTGCGTCCCTTGGCCAATACGAGGTTACCACGCCACAATACGATAGGAATACGCCCAAAATGCAGTTGTTTTGTGACGCAGTACTTATAGCATGTCTGTATATGGAGAAATACCATACATTTACCATACAATTTATTAATAAATGGGTGTATCGTTATGATAAGAGCATCATGGAGCTTTGAGGTTGGTTTGGCAACATGAACGAAGGAGGAAACCAAAACTCACACACATATTGAAATTGTGCTTCATCAAAAGAGAGAGAATATCATCCATAGAAGTGTTATTATAGTCTTGCTTTGTTTCTCAACAATCAATATATAAATATTTCCCTGAAATAAGACTAGACAAAGGTGAAATATTCTCATGACGTTACAGTCCGAGAGAGTATATCTACATGTATGTAATGCAATTTTGCTTTTTCGCTTTGTTTAAGAGAATATCCACTGGGCAGTGTTGTGCATATTTCGAAATATGCAATCATTTAGAGAAAACATATACATTCAATTAAGCTATCGTCAAAACCACTGATAATAAAATTTGGAACATATCTATTTGTGATAATTAAACATTTGCTACACAAAGTTGAACACGGCCCAATTATCGAACTTTAATGGACAGAATGTTAAAAAAATCAATTAATAGGCACTAAATGACAT
>JAUELC010055411.1:0-28190 GCA_031471745.1 Cryptochiton stelleri
CGACGACATAAAGTTGTGATAAATAGTTCTATTTTGTTTTCCTATTTTCCCTGCTGTCACCTGTTCTTTGTTGATTGATGTATGCACCTGATGTCATATAGGTTACGTCTATCTCCATGAGATGCAAGTTTTGCCTCCAGCGCCAAATGTGACGCAAATGGCCTTATAAATGGCCATTCAGTACACAAAAGCCCTATAATCGAAGGGGGCGGAAGTTACCGGAGATAGGCGATTTGGAACAAGACTGGCAAAGAGCCATATAAAGCATTTAATTGTATGCCATAAAGTTATTATGACTCAGGAAATATTCATTAAAATCAGTGTAGGAAAGAGTATTTTGTTTATTTGATTGGTGTTTAACGTCGTACTCATGGGTATTTCACTAACATGACTAAGGTTTACCCACTTCTTACTCTGCTTTGCTAAATACGATGAAAAATGGAGAGAAAACCTCGTAAAATCCACCACCCGCGATAGTGACTTCTTCATTTACCTGTGGTACTTTGGGAGACTTTAACCCCTATGGTACAACGAAGGATCACGCTTGCCCGAACGTGGATGCCTCTCAATATACTGACAATAGGATTAAATGCAGTATATGGCTCTCAAGATTTTATGAAACCCTGTCCAAACACTCAAGATACCATCTTTGGTGCATGATCAGATTGATTGATTGATTGATTGATTGATTGATTGATTTATTGATTGATTCGTTCATTCATTCATTCATTTAATGATTCAATAATTCATTGATTCATTCATCTATTCAGTCATTGATTCGTCCATTGATTCATTCAATTATTCATTCATTGATTGATTGATTCATTCATTCATTCATTCATTCATTCATTCATTCATTCATTCATTCGTTCATTCATTCATTCATTCATTCATTCGTTCATTCATTCATTCATTCATTCTTTCATTCATTCATTCATTCAGTCATTCATTCATTCAGTCATTGGTGTCTTACAGCACATTGCTCGGTTTAAAGATCTCCTTTCACATGAACACCATTGTCTTTGAAAGCGCTGTCTGCTTAAAGATATGTTATTGATGAATACTTAGCGCGCTGCAGTATAATTGAGTTGGGCAACAAACTCAATATTTGCTAAGTGACCACGTGACATTTCCAGCGAATGTCATCTAACTATGGGAACATGGTTAATATATCATCCATAATCGAGGGTTAATATGATGGAGCGTGTATCGGTGATGGGAGAGAAACAGGCGTGCTAAAGTCTACCAAAGTCGATGGAGTACGATTAAAACAGCGGCTTCTAAACGCCGTTGACAACTAAAGCTCCGCACTTCCGGTCTGCCTTGTTCGTTGCCTTGACAACCAGGCCAGAGGCATGATGTCCTCGTCGAAAATTTATCCAAAGGGATATTCTATTTCCTGACGACGTTAGGCATTTACTAACAAGTCTGATAAGTACAAGCCTGATGAAAAAATCATTTGGGGCATTGAGCTTTATTGCACTAACACATGCGTGCCTTCTATCGCCATCCTTGAACATACGTCAAATTTGTATGTAGCAGTTCTGGCTTGCTGAACGCTCCCTGCAAATAACCCCTTCTCTTTATTAGCTGGTCAAATGTCTGATAGACTAACAAAATACACAAAATACGGCCTTCTATAATTTTACTATAACGGCAGCATTTTACCAGAACAGTTACAAATACCATGGGGTCTCCATGTCAAATATTACAACAGATTTCTATTGACGATTGGGAACCTCTATATTCTACACAAAACATATTTGCAGTTAGTGGGATGGGAGGGATGGGGGGGGGAGTTTGGTAGTTCAGTGAAGCATTCAACTGTAAATAACAATTTTAGGAAATTTTTGCCAGTAGTGTTAATGCAGGAAGTCTAGCGTTTAAAAGCTCTGTTCATTTGATATATTTTTGCTATGTGTTCTGCATGCTTAATGTAGTTATATCATAGTGATGTTAGTTTCAATTGTGTTTGATACAAATTCGGTAAAAACGTCGACTGTGAATATATGAGGCACGTTCAGCAGTTTATTCGGATGCGTACAATTCATTTTCCTCCCGGTTTTCCAAAACACCTCGCCAATGCAAAGTCGCATTATTAAGTGAATTACTCAACTCATACAACGTTAAACACTACCCAAACACAGAAGCATCCGCTGAACGTCAAGAACCTCATTTTGTTTTACAGATAGGTTTAACGCACTTTACAGATAAATACATCCATATTCTAGACCATGTCCACACCTGTGCTTAAATACAAAATTATAAATGAGCTGTTCGTTTGAATTATTTGAAAAAAGACTACCAACGCTTTTTGGTCATTAAACTTTAACAGGGTTCAGTCAAGATGAGCTGGGTGTTATTTATAGGAGGATGTTCGCCTGCATACAAGAAATTACAAAACATGCAGCTAAATGGTATAATTCGAATAGAATAAAGGACACAATAATCTTTCGGTTCAAAATTGTCCACATTGAATTAGTAAAGAAAATCAGATCGTGGTGTTTGTCAATATTTCACTGTTAGCATCAAAGAAACAAAATCAGAGATAAAACCCTAAGTGAATAATAAACCTAGGATGTGCTCAACGAGAAATCTTAGTTTGTTTGAAGCATTCAACAGTCATAAATACATTATTTGCATACCCTTTTCGATTCACTTTTGAAAAATTAGCGCTTTAATTTGTTTCAAAATTGTATCGATGACAAACAAAATCCCTTCTAAGTAGCCGACAAATCTGCGTATAGCTTTGCTACCTCTTTGGCTGAAGAGCTCTGCAATTTTGTGCTCAAGAGCACGATCTCAAGAGTTTGAGCACAGAGTTTGAGCACAGAGTTTGAGCACAGAGTTTGCCTTGAGTATACACATGAAGAAAATAAGCGACTGGACTTGATTGCTGAACTTTTTTAGCTGCATGTCATTTCTTCCTTTTCAAAATGATATAACATTTCCGAGCAAATCTATAGTTTCACCTTGACGGTAAAGATAATGCCCAGGGTATTTATTGTATTTCACTCCAGATTGTGTATTTCCCAATGTCATAGAAAGCGCTCCGTCATACCAGTAATCATAGAACGATTTGGGATCAGATCTGAGATGTAATCGATGGATATAAAATACCAGAGCAACATTATTCCACCTTAACGATTGTCTGTACATTTAAAACATTATAACGAAGTTAACAAAATCGATTGTAATTAAGAAACCTTTGCTGGTTCGTTTGCTTTGCACAGATTATGTTCACTTTGTACACTGCAAAAAGCGGAATAATTTTACAGGTAAAATTTGAAGTTCCTGTAAAATAGGCCATGGGCAATATACTTACTCCAGGTTGACAATGTTTTCACCTAACTCCTAACTGTGTGGAAATATATCTATGTTAACTAAAAATACTAAATCTTCTTTATGACCAAGAAACACAATCCAGTGTATATTCTACTATAAATCTACCATAGTGTTATTCCCGTGTGTCTTCTGTCGCTATAACCATTTGTTTGACGATGACCCAGTGTCCAGGCTGCGGGTAAATTGGTTTATATCTCAAAAAGACAAGCTTGTTAAATTCACAAACTATTGATTACAATTCATGAAGATTTTCACAAAAAGATTTGAAACATGAATTAAAAAAAACAGAAAACGATTTGCCGAGTTATAGTGAAACTAATCGCTTTGTTTTTGTCTCGATATCGATTTCCGCACTTGAGTCCCCATCTTCTCTGCTGAAGGTATAAGCAAAGTGCTCTTGTTTCACTGACGTATAGGTCATTGAAGTACGGTCCGTGTCTTACACCTCCTGGACATTAGGTGACGGTTGAAATACGAGCCGATCCAGCAGCCCGACACACATGACATTATGTTTATCTTTACCAAATGATCAATATATATCAAATGTCCCATCCCAGTGCCGATAATCTTTTCAGACAGTAATTGTGAAACTAAGAACTTCGCTCGCACGAGTTCGGTGAGGATTTAGCGAACTGCGTGTATAATTTTAATTCAGGCTGTGTCAGCTTCTTAATTTAGACGTCAATGCCGTAATGTAACGGTCGCCATTTCTCCTTTTTCAGCAGCACACTTAAATTGTCTCTCTGTTGTTGCATGTTACATTTACTTGGGCTGTTCATTCCCTTCGGTCCATTCCCCCTGACAGTTCAGTTCTACTTTCCATGTCGAATTATCAGCCTTCACGTAAAACCGTATTAGCCTGGTTTTGATCAGTCATTGGAGACTGGTCCGATATAATTTCTTTATCCGTATACGACACGACCATCCTCGATGTTTCTAGTTAAAACCTATATTTCCATTTACGTCCAGTACTTTGGACGTAAATTCCGTTTTATAATTCCACACCTGAATGATTAAATCAATCAATTGATTTCAATTAATTCATTGATTGATTGATTGATTGGTTGATTGATTGATTGATTGATTGATTGATTGATTGATTGATTGATCGTTTGAATGAACGATTGATTGATTGGTTGATTGATTGGCTGGCTGGTTAGTTGGTTGATTGGTTGGTCGGTTGGTTGGTTGGTTGGTTGGTTGGTTGGTTGGTTGGCTGGCTGGTTGGCTTGCTGGCTGGCTCGCTGGCTGGCTGGATGTTTGATTGGTTGGTTGGTTGGTTGGTTGGTTGGTTGGTTGGTTGGGTGGTTGGTTGGTTGAGTGATTGATTGATTTCTTGTAAAGTCACGTCTGCATTAATATACGATATTTATGAATACTTAGCTCGGTGTCAGTATAATTGAGTTGGGGCAACAAACAAACTCAAGTAACCACGTGGTTACTTGAGTTTGTTTGTTGCCCCAATTCAATTATACTGACACCGAGCTAAGTATTCATAAATATCGTATATGAAAGCGTTAAAATATGAAAACATTTACAGAGAATGTCATCTGAGGGAACAAGATTAATAAATCATCGATAATCGTGTGTTAATATGATGGAGCCTGGTGGGAGAGAAACAATAAGCAGGCGTGCTTAAGTCTACCAGTGTCGATTTTGTACGAATAAAACAGTGGCTTTAAAACGCCGTTGACAAGTAACTCCTCATTTCCGGTCTGCAGGCCAGAGACATGATGTCCGTGTCGAAAATTTCTCCGAAGGGATATTATATTTCCTGATGACGTTAGCCATTTACGATACAATCTGATTACTACAAGCCCGGTGAATAAATCATTTGGGACATTGAGCTTTAGTACACTAACACATCCGTGCTTTCGATCGGCATACTTGGAGATATATAAAAGTTGTATGTGGCCGTTATGTCGTGCTGAACGCTTCCCGCAAATAACCCATTCCATTTATTAGCTGTGAGAATCACAGATAGACTAACGAAATGCACGAACTAAACGGCCTTCTACAATTCTACTGTAACTGCATCATATTACGAGAACATTTAAAAACAACATCGGGTCTCCATGTCAAATATTACACCAGATTTATAATGAGAACCTCTATATTCTACATAAAACATATTTGCAGTCAGGGGGTGGGGGAACTTTGATATTTCATTCGTGCATTCAAATTTTAGTAAATTTGTTCCAATGCCGGAAGACTAGAATTTACAAGCTCATTTGATATATTTTTGCTATGTGTTCTGCATGCTAAATGTAGTTATATCATAGTGACGTTTATTGATATAGTTTCAATAGTGTTTGATACAAACTCGGTAAAAAAAGTAGACTGTGAATATATGAGGCACGTTCAGGAGTTTATTCGGATACGTGCAATTGATTTTCTTCACGGTTTTTAAACAAAAAACGCCGGCAATGCATAGTCGCTTTATACATGAATTACTTAAATATAGAATGGCGTTAAACACTACCTAAACACACAAACATCCCCTAAACGTCAAGAACAATATTTTATTTTACAGATAACTTAGTTCAAATATATACACCCATCTTCTACACCATGTCCACACCATTATTTATCAAACACACGAATACAAAATTATAAATGAGCTTTTCCTCATTATTTGAAATAAGACTACCAACGCTTTTGTTGGCCTTTAAACTTTAACGGGGTTCAGTTGAGTTGAGCTGGGTGTGATATATAGGAGGATGTTCGTCTGTATGCAAGAGATTATAAAACATGCAGCTAAATGGTGTATTTCGAATAGAGGAAAGGACACAATAAACTTTGGGTTCAAACTTGTCCACATTGAAATAGACAACAAAGTCATATCATGGTGTTTGTCAGTATCTCAATGTAAGCATCAAAGGAACAAAATCAGAGATGAAACGTTAAGTGGAGGAATAAAACTGGCATGTTGCATTTTGCATATCCGTTTTATTTTCTATATCTCTTTTGTAGCATTTGCTTAAATTCTGGTTATATATATATTTTAAATAAATGAAGATATATATATATATATACACATATATATACATATATATATATATATATATATTTCTAAAGATAATCACACTCGCACAGATATGACGATTAATAAAAAATCGATAAATCAGTGGATCTTAATATATATTTTTTATTAATGAAGAGAGAAAAATTGGCTTGCCTTAACCGGGATTCGAACCCGAAACCTTTTGATTACAGGCCCAAAAATATATTTAATTTTTATAAATGAAGAGAGGAAGATTTACTTGCCTCCACCGGGATTCGAACCCAGACCGTTGGATATATATATATATATATATTTTACCGGGTTCGAATCGCGGTGGAGGCAACCAAATTTTCATCTCTTCATTTATGCAAAATATATATATATTTTACTTTATAAAAAATATATATATTTTTTATAAATGAAGAGAGACAAATTTGCTTGCCTCTACCTGGATTCGAACCCGGGACCTTTCGGTTACAGGCACATTCCTCTCTCTTCATTTTTAAAAAAATATATATTAATTTTTGTCTCGGGATCTTGACAAGACTATGACCAAAATACGAACATTTGAACATTGATTTTATGTTGAGTAAAGAGATCTCTCAGGGTTTTGTTTTTATACAACCTCACTTCGTCTGTGTTCGAGACTGGTTGTAAATACAGCAGAAATGTCAATATCGTTATAAATTCGATCCAGCCCATGGTTTTAGATGCTATAATGTGATAGTAATATCTGACAGACGGCTGTATACGCAATTGGTTTTTAAGAGAGATTTTATCAATTTATCATAAGCAGCCACGGTCCCACACAAATATACTTAATTATGTATGGCACGTTCGTGAGAACTGATAGCGTCGTTCAACTTGATCCTGTGTAAATGGTTTATATTTATAACTCTATCGACGAGCAGTTTATTACATACAGCTGTTCAAGTGACGTATCCATAGCAACTGCTGGAGATCATGCAGGCTCTAGTTATCAGTTGATTTACGGAAATTATCGGGTTTCCGATTCAGACAAGGGTTATAGAGTTATATCCCCTATTCGACCATTTTGTAACACCCGGTGCTGCCATGGATGCTCTACATCAGCTCTTTTTTGGTGTTTTTGTTGCAACTACCTGTTGGCATGCTTCCGTTGAAATTCAGCCCCGTCCTTTTTCTCACTCAAAGTCAAAGCCGAGATACTATGTCTTTCGGCCGTTATGGTTATTTCTTACTGATAAGAAAGACGGCTACCTTATCATCATCATGTATTTCATTCTTACCACACTGACATGGGCCGTATAATAGATAGCAATTTACTATATTACATTAACCATAGCCACCATTGTTATTATTATTCGACAGCAAGCGTTCCGAAGACTTACCATATTCTCAATTTATTGCATTAGTCACCATCAGTTTAACATCCAGCTAAAATCATGTGGTCAGAAGATATGTTGCTAAAAGCACAAATATGTTCTGTTCTGTGATGGAGTTAGTAAAATCGGTGAAGTCTATCTGGTTTGACTTGCCCACGTTGTCACCTAAACCGTATACAATAAAAGCTGTGACGGAATAGCTCCTTTAAGGTGCGAGCTTACCAATCAGGAATTATGAGTGTGTGTAAACTGAACGTGTGTTCCCCAACAACGGCTGTGTAACAAGAGCAATATGTCCAATCTGAGGTGCTTATTGTAATATAATGTGATATAGAGCTGCTAAGCGTCCCGTAGGATTATAAGCCGCGGGCCATCCCGGACATCTGAAGATTTATTTATGGTAAAACCGAAATATATGGAGATTGTTCTTGTCTGGATTATGCTGGGGAATCTTAGGAAAGCGGTTCCTAATCATAATTTATTTAATCATATTTATGTCCGACAAATACGAATTTGAAGAGGTATGTGAGACGATTTCCTATATACAGATAACGAAATAGCTAAATCACAATGAGACGGTATGTAGACACTATTACAAAGTCCTATGGTTCTGTGTCAATGTTAATACTTAAAACATGCTATTAAATGAATTAAATATGTACCAAAATCAGTTTGCTATTAAATCTAAAATCGTTGACAAAATATTGCATCATTTCCAATTCTTGTGCCTTTCGTTTTCGTACGGACTTCAGTCGGCACAATTGTCTGAACTAATATCTGTTTTAACTATTAGAGAATATCATCTTAAAATATGGAAAAATACCAACTATAAATGTTCACTTTCTGAAGGACACAGAATCATATTATAGAGACATTAACTAGGTTAAAGATTTCTCAGAAAGTACGATATCATGGTGACGTCTGTCTTCGTCACAGGACTAGTAACATTATCCTGTCCTGTTATTGTAAAGATATAATTCAGAGAACCGATTATGTGGGCGTGGATTGTTGTGGTAGCCACATCACAAGCTGTTCCGAGAATTCTAGGGTTGAGTTTACACGATACTCTGGGGATGTTAGAGAGAGTCTATGTCAAGGGACCCTGTAGGTCTCAGAGAATGTTAATCTGACGTATAACACTAATTCACAGCACTGAGTTTAATTTCATTTGCCCAGAAATTAGGAAGCGGAAACTGCGTTTATTTTGTAAATGCACATTTGCCGTTCTGGGAGGAAAACAAGCTTTTTGAGTTGCAGGCCCTCGCTTCCTGTCCATATTAATCTCGTCCTGAACTAGACTGAACGACGTGACTCGCCATAGGCTTACCGTCGCCCTCGCCCACCTTAAAATGACATAGCATTTCACGGCAGATCGAGTTTCACCGTTATGGTAAAAATTCACAGGGTCTTGTTAATTCTAAATTGTGTATTTCCAAATGTCATTCTAAGCGCTAGGCCACACCAGATCTGGGATGTAATCGATGGATATCAAATACCACAGAGCAATAGTTATCCACTTTAGCGATTGTTTATATCATTTCAATCACTATAACGTCGTTAATAAAATCGTCTGGAATTTAGAAACCGCTGCTTGTTCTTGTTTTTTAGGCATATTTTGTTACTCTTCTTCCGCCAAGTGCAAAAAGCTGAATACAATTTAAAGCTGAACATTGAAATAAGTATGCGTAATGTATATGCACATCGATATGGACTATTAATATGATTAGAAAGCAAGGCAGGAATGACCAAATAGGAAAGCAATTATAGCATACAGTTTAAATTAAAATCTTAATATCTTACAATCGTTGTAACATTGTTCTACTTTCAAAATATTTATTATCATGTGATTTCGCACCAGGATGTTGTCTCCCTTTTTCCACAGTTCAAAGGAAAGAGGCGCTTAACAGCTCTATATCACATCGTTGCATACACTTTACTGGTAACAATTTACACGTTAAAAGGACATGAACACTTAACTCAGTTAAGGTAAACAACGTATTAAAATTGTTATGAACAACATGACAAAAAACGCTTTCTACATGATGATTAAATATATTAAAGCAAGTACAAAGTGTTTTTTATCGTGTTGTTCAGAACAAGTTGTATAAAACCGCTCCACAGGAATCTACAATGTATTCAGGAATGATCTAAGAGTAAAGATATTTATCAGTGTTATTTAAAATGTAAAATCGTTATAACAACGTTCAATTTTCACAATATTTAAAACCACATCTATCTGTCCTTGGACATTTCTCCTTGTTTCCACTTTACAAAGTAAATGTACCAGCCTGCATCAATATTAATAGATCAAAAACTGTCATCTTCTCGAGACAAGGTAATCCCGACGTGAAACTCTATTCCTCACCTCGTCACGATTGCGGAGTAGATAACTCTTCTAGCTGAAGTGATCGGCAGCACAAATGTCGAGGGTTAGCCATGGTGTTTTATCCCTCTGCACACAGCCCGAACAGTGCAAGGCAGAACAAATTTAATATTAGCGCGACCAAATATAAGCTGACCAAAAGCCCTACACACGTGTCATCGTCTTTATCTACACGGTATGATAAATATGTTACAACTGTTCCATCACAGATAATCTTTTCGAGCATGGAGAAAGTCGTAAATTTGATCACATGGCTTTCTCATTCACTATACATCAACTCAGAGTAAGAAGTCTGAATTGCTCGCAGAGGCCGTAACTAAAAAGTCATCCGGATTTTCATTTTCCTGTAACGAGTTTAAATTGTGTCTCTGTTTATCCCTGTTATTGCATATTACATTCACTCCAGCTGCTCGTTCCCAACGGCCCCTCTTCTCTTATTGCCCATTTCGTCTCTCCCAACTCATATTATCATCGTCACGTAAGGCCGTATCAGTCAGACTTTCATCAGTCAGTGGAGACTCGTCAGACATTTATAAGTATCCTGTCCTTATGCGACACGACCATCCTCGAAGCCTCGGCTTCTACTCGCGCCATTTTGCTGTTGAATTAATCAAAACTGCTACTGTGGAAAGCACTCCAAGATTCAGCATAATTATCCCCCAATCAGATTAACAATGTTGTTGTTTCTTTTATATACTTTAAGCATGGAAAGTGTTCCTTCTTTGTGTACCGTTATGCGCAGATCAAAAAATTATACTCATAAACTGTTCAAAAAAGGCATCTGTCTTATTAAACATTATATAATATGTCAGTGTCATACTATACGTTACATATATAACTTTATATTGATTTGTCCCTGAGAATTAAACAGTGTGAGAAATAAGTATCGTAGAGATTAGATTTTACAATAGTATTGTTATACAATTAGATAAGTTTGACATTGATCAGGCATTGGTATTCGGTTATATTTGGGAGGGTTTATATATAATTATCTCTTTTTACTGATCTTATGTTTCACGAGACGCCTAGTTAATTTACTTTTAATTGTTTCTGTGTCAGATGTTTTAAACAAATTTCATTCTTACATTAGTGAATCTCAAAAGCGTATCACTCACTGGACAATGTTTTCTCCGTTTATAGTTAACATCGTTGTTCTGATATGTGCTTACTTGAATGATCGATCAACTGATTGATTATGTGCTAATACCATGGATGATTCTCAATTGATCCATTAGTCTTTAGTTCAGGTTAACAACTATCGTAACTAATGAACCACCAGATAAGTCGCTGAAGGAAGAAATCTCTGCTATATTATCATAGCGCCAGGGTAGATGGAAGAATATCATTTGGAATGATTGGTAGTGCTCAAATGTTACTTGTATAGTGGAAATGGAAGTACAGTGGAAATTCAGTTTTCCTAAAACAAGCTGAGATATATATCTATGGACACTAGTGAAGATCTACGACTAATATACATCGACCCTCTTGGTCTTAACGACAGTCTGGTCATTTCCTCCGTCCTGAACCTGTCTAAATGACATGACTTGCCATAGGCTTACCGTCGTCCTCGTCCATCTCAAAATGATGTTACATTTCCGAGAAAGTCTAGTTTCACCTTGATGGTAGAGATAAACTACCCAGAGTATTTATTGTACTTCAGATTGTGTATTTCCTTAAATTCATTGAAAGCACTCAGCCACAACAGTAATCACAGAACGATTGGTGATCAGATCTGAGATGTAATCGATGGATATAAAATACCAGAGCAACATTGTTCCACCTTAACGATTGTCTGTACATTTAAAACATTATAACGAAGTTAGCAAAATCGATTGGAAATAAGAAACCTTTGCTGGTTCGTTTGCTGTGCATAGGCAATTTACTTATTCAGGGTTGACAATCTTTTCATCTTACACCAAATTGTGTAAAAAAATATATCAATGTAAACTAAAAATATTAAATCTTCTTGATGATCAAGAATCATATCCAGTGTATATCTCAATTATATTATACATTCTATTATAGAGTAATTCCCATTTGTCTTCTGTCGCTACAACGAATTGTTTTGACGCTGATCCAGTATCAAGGCTGAGGGTAAGGTAGTTTATACCTCATAAAGACCGGATAGTTAAATTCACAAACAATTGATTACAGTTCATGCATATTTTCACAAAAAGACTTGAAAGCTGGAGAAAAAGAATTAAAAAAAAATGTATTCTTCCAGCGGTTTCAGGGAATCCGCTATCCCGAGATAAGAGAACAATTATAGTGAACTAATCGATTTGTTTTTTGTATCGATGCCGATTTCCTTACTTGAGTCGCCAGCTTCTCTTCGGAAGGTATGAGCAAGGTATTCTTGTTTCACTGACGTATAACTGAATATTGTACGGTCCCTGTAGATGTTTCTCCTCGACAGCTGACGGTTTGTTGAATTACGAACCGATTCGTGTGTCGACCGATTCGAGACACGTGACATTATCTGTATCTTTACCGAATGATCAATGTTTTACAACTGTCCCATCCCAGTACCGATAATTTGTTCAGACAGTATTTGCGAAACTCTTAATTTCGATGCACTGCCCATGTCGTATTATCAGTCGTCACGTAGCAACGTTTCAGCAAGGTTTTGATCTGTCATTGGTAGAATTGCTTTCTCCGTACACGACACGACCGTCCTCGAAACCTTGTTCTCACGCCATTCTGCTGCTGGAGTAAATGAAAATTCTGCACCTTTGTGAAATAAAGAAGTGAAAAAATCGGGAACCTTTCACTACAAGCTGATGAATATTGTTTTGTTCTGTTTTCGTTTCTGTGTCTATTCGGCTTGAATATTGCAATCCATTCAATGACATTCCGGTAAGACTATTAAACAATACCAACTAAATGTTCACAAAGGACGTCTGTCTTATGGTATAGGCTAAATTATCTTACCGTCAATGCCGCATTAATTTCGTTCATACTGATGAGTCTATAATTATTTACCAGAAATATATATTTTTGAGTCGGTGGGTTTTAACTTTACGCGGTCCTCTAAATTGTCATTTTGACGGAATTGGTTTTTAAAGTCAGATTGGTAGATTAGGCGGCATTATAAAGATTCTCTGGTACACTCCCCCGTGCTATACTTTGGGTCTCCGGTTCGCAATATTTTAAGTAAGCGAGTAGCTACAGACAGATACGATTTAAAAGTCCCTGACGACATGGATATTGGGATAATCAAAAGGCATGAAATAAATTAAAGTTCACCAAAAACTTCGCTTATTGTTAACACATGAATATTGCCGTTTAGGTCCAGTACTCAGTCTATATATATTTATCTTTTTTTGGGTGCAAATTTAGTTAATGAATCAATTAACTGATTTAGAATTTTATATTCGATTATCTGGTTGACTGCTTAGAAACAATTATCTGTTTTCATTGATGCCAGACACGCCACGCTAAATTAATTGAGCGTTATCGTTTTTTTAGTCTCGAATGAGATTAAACGAAATGCAGACTAACAGTATAATGTATCTATTACCCAAAATTTTCTTTCTGCAACACCTTCCTGTAATATGTATATAATTGAATGCATTTTATGGTTGATTGATTGATCGATTTATTTATTGGTTGATTGATTAATTGAGTGATCGATTAATTGATTGGTTGATTCATTCATTGGTGTTTTACAGCACGTTACTCGGTTTAAAGATCCCCTTGCACGTGAAAACCATTGTCTTCGAAAGTGCTGTCTGCTTTAAGATACGATATTTATGAATACTTTGCACGATGTCAGTTTTAATGAGTTGGTGCAACAAACTAAATATCCGCTAAGTGACCACGTGGCATTTATAGAGAATGTCATCTAACTAAGGGAACATGGTTAATATATCCTCGATAATCGTGGGATAATATGATGGAGCCGGATGGGAGAGAAACAATAAACAGGCGTGCTTAAATCTACCAATGTCGATGGAGTACGATTAAAGCCGAGGCTTTAAAACGCCGTTGACAAGCCTCTAGCTCCGCATTTCCTGTCTACCTTGTTAGTTGCCCTGACAACCTGGCCCGAGTCAGGATGTCCGTTTCGAAAATTTATCCGAAGGCATATTCTATTTCCTGATGACGTTATCCATTAACGAAGAAGTCTGATGACTACAAACTTGGTGAATAAATCATTTGGGACATTGCGGTTTATTGCACTAACACATGCCTGCCTTCGATCGGCATCCTTGGATATACATAAAAGTTGCATGTGGCCGTTATGTCGTGCTGAACGCTTCCTGTAAATAACCCCTTCCCTTTATTAGCTGATCGAAGCACTGATTGACTAAAAAAATACACGAAATACAGCCTTCTACAATTGTACTATAACGGCATCATATTACCAGAACTTTTAAAAACAACATCGGGTCGCCATGTCAAATATTACAACAAATCTATATTATTGACTGAGAACCTGTATACACTAAGAAAATATGGTTCTGAAATGGTTCTTTATATGTCGAGAACGTTTCTCGAATAACCTTTTTGATGGTAAATGGTTCTTCAGCCACAATCACCGACCCGAAAGCTCCTTATGGGAGAAAGGATTCTTCGTGTGCATCTAAAACGAGTCTGCTTAAGTCACGTGGTGATTTGTAGTCCCACGTCTCTGTCCTCCATTTTGTGCTTGTCGAATTGGGAAAGGAGTTAAAGTTTGTTTGACCAAGTTTCAATTTATTCAACCATCCAGTCGAGTAGATTTGGTTGTCTAAGTGCAGTACACTCGATATAACTTTCAAAGAAACGTATTAATAACTGATTTATGGTTACATGTATATGATAGATGGATTGATGATGGATTGATAGATGGATCGGTGTCGATAGGACTTGAACGTTGAGCCGGTATGCGTTACTAATAAAATGCAAATATTTGGTACCGAAGTGCACCGCTCTTTCGATCAGTTTAGCTTTACACCCCTAGGGACATAAATTGAAATAAATAAAGCAGAAATAAATTTATCAAGGGGTTTCAACAAGTGAAGGAAGGTTCTTTATGGCATTGAAAAGAACCCTTACAAATTCTTTAAAGAACCATATTTTTATGGTTCTTCGAAAAATTATTTTCAGAGGGATCTTTGAATAACCTTTACAGGTTCGTTATATGATCCACTCCGAAGAACTGTTAATGGTTTTATTCAGAACCTTTTTGCATTAGAGTGTTATATTTTACATAAATCATATTTGCAGTTAGGGGAAAAAACTTTGGTAGTTTATTCGATCATTCAAATGTAATAACAATTTTAGTAAATTTGTTCCAGTAGTGTTAATACAGGAAGACTAGAGTTTTAAAGCTCTGTTCATTTGATATATATTTGCTATGTGTTCTGCATGCTTAATAACGTAGTTTTATCATAGTGATGTTAGTTTGATTGTGTTTGATACAAATTCGGTAAAAACGTACAATGAGAATATATGAGGCACGTTCAGGAGTTTATTCAGATGCGTACAATTGATTTTCTTCCCGGTTTTCCAAAAAAACGCCAGCAGTGCAAAGTGGCATTTTAAGTGAATTACTTAACTCGTACGACGTTAACTATTAACGAAACACACAAACATCAGCTCAACGTCAAGAGCCAGATTTTGTTTTACAGATAACTCAGCTTCAAATAGATACGCCCATCTTTAAGGCCATGACCACACCCGTATTTATCAAGTACACGAATATAAAATTATAAATCAGCTGTTCCTATGAATTATTTGAAATAAGACTACCAACGCTTTTGTTGGTAATTAAACTTTACCAGGGCTCAGTTGAGGCGAGCTGTGTGTGATATATAGGAGGATGTTCACCTGCATACAAGAGATGACAAACATGCAGCTAAATGGTGTATTTCGAATAGTGGAAATGATACAATAATCTTTCCGTTCAAACTTTTCCACATTGAAGCAGAAAAGAAAATCAGATCAAGGTGTTTGTCAATATTTTAATGTTAGCATCAAAGAAACAAAATCAAAGATAAAACCGTAAGTCAAGAAAAAAACTGGCTTGTGCCAGTTTGCATAGCCGGTTTATCTTGCTAAAGATAATCACACTGGCACAGAAATGACAATTAATAAAAAAAAATCGAAAAATCACCTCATGTTCTAGATAAACTCTCAGAGACAGGTTTTTTCAATGGATCTTAATATGTATATATTTTGTCTTGGGATCTTGACAAGACCAAAATACGAACATTTGTTCTGGAGATGTAGATAATTCCTTCAATCGTTTGGTTTTCTTTTGATTTGATGTTAAGTAAAGAGATTTCTCGGGTTTATTTTTGTACAACCTCCATTCGTCTGTGTCCTAGACTGGTTGTGAATACAGCAGTCACGTCAATATCGTTAAAGATTCGATCCAACCCACGGTCTCAGATGCTATATTGGGATAGTTACATCCGACAGTCGGCTGTATACGCAATTGGCTTTTGATGGGAGATTTTATCAACTTATCATAAACAGCCGCGGGCCTACACAAATATACTTAATTATGTATGCCACGTACGCGTGAGCTGACAGCGTCGTTCAACTTGATCGTGTGTAAATGGTTTTATATTTATAACTCTATTGCCGAGCTGTTTATTGTAATATATTGTGATATAGAGATGCATCGGTTTATAAGCCGAGGGGCATCCCCGACAGCTGAAGATTTATTTATGGTAAAACCGTAATATCTGTAGATTTTTCTTGTCTTGATCATGCTTGATCCATTTGAGAGAAGCGGATTCCAATCACAATTTATTTAATCAAATTTTTGCCCGACAGATATGAATTTGAAGAGGTATGTGAGACGTTTCCTATATACAAATAACCAAATAGCAAAATCTGAATGAAACGATATGTAGAAATTATGACCAAGTCCTACGTGTCAGTTTTTTTTGTAAATTTAAATTCTTAAAACATCAGATAAATTAATTAAATATGTACCAAAGTCTTTTTTGCTTTTAAATCTAAAATCGTGGATAACACATTGCATAATTCCAATTCGTGTACCTAACCTTTTCGTACACATTTCGGTATTTGTCTGAAATAGTATCTTTTTTAACTATTAGAGAATATCAACTTCAAATATCGAAAATATCAGCTATAAATGTTCACTTTCTGAAGGACACAGAATTATATTATAGAGACATTAACTAGGTTAAGATTTCTCAGAAAGTACAATCTCATACTGACGTATGTCTTCTTTTCGGGATTAGTAACATTATCCTGTCCTGTTATTGTACAGATATAATTCAGAGAATCGATTGTGTGGGCGTGGATTGTTGTGGTAACCACATCACAAGCTGTTTAGAGAAACCCAGGATTGAGTTTACACGATACTCTGGGGATGTCAGAGATAGTCTAGGCCAAGGGACCCTCTTGGTCACAGAGAATATTAATCAGACATATAACCCTAATTCACAGAACCGGGCTTAATTTCATATCAACCAAGAAACCACGAAGCTGAAACTGCCTTTATTCCGTAAATGCACATTTGCCGTTCTGGGGAGTACAGGAGCTTTTTTAGCTGCAAGCCCTCGCAATCTGTCCATCTTAAACTCGTCCTGAACCTGTCTAAATGACGTGACTTGCCATAGGCTTACCGTCGTCCTCGTCCATCTCAAAATGACGTAACATTTCCGAGCAAATCTATTTTAACCTTGATGGTAGATAAAATGCCCAGGGTATTTATTGTATTTCACTTCAGATTGTGTATTTCCCAATGTCATAGAAAGCGCTAAACCACAACAGTTATCACATAATTATGTAATTTGTGATCAGATCTGGGATGTAATCGATGCATATGCAATACCAAAGTAATTTTATTCCACCTTAACGATTGTCTGTACATTTAAGACATTAATATGACGTAAACAAAATCGACTAGATTTAAGAAACCTTTGCTGGTTCGTTTGCTTTGCACAGTTTTTTTTTCAAATTGTACAGTGCAAAATGCGGATGTATAAAATAGAACGTGGTCAATTTACTCAGTCATTATAGACAATGATTTCACCTAACACCAAACCGTGTGGAAATATATCAATATAAACTAAAAATACTAAATCTTCTTGATGATCAAGAATAATATCCAGTGTAAATCTCAATTATACAACACATTCTATTAAAATGTAGTTCCCATTTGGCTTCTGTCGCTACAGCGAATTGTTTTGAGGCTGACCCAGTATCGAGGCTTAGGGTAAAGTGACATTGTTTTTATCTTTACCGAATGATCAAAATTTTACAACTGCCCCATCCAAGTACCGATAATCTTTTCAGACAGTATTTGGGAAACTCTTAATTTCGATCGCATGATATAGGTATTTTCCTTGCATCGACTTCGGTCCATTTTCCCTGAGAGGTCAGTTAGACTGCCCATGTCATATGATCAGTAGTCATGTAGCACGTTTCAGCAAGGGTTTGAACTGTCATTGGTAGAATTGTTTTATCCGTACACGACCCTCCTGGAAACCTTCTACTTACGCCATTCTGCAGCTGGAGTAAATGAACATTCTGCACCTTTGGGAAATAAAGAATAAAAAAATCGGGAACCTTTCACTACAAGCTAATGAATATTGTTTTGTTTGTGTCTATTTGGCTTGAATATTGTAATCCATTGAAAGACATCCCGAGAAGACTATTGCATTATACCAACAAAACGATGTCTGTCTTACGGTATAGGTTACTTATCTTACCGTCAAAGACGCATTAATTTCGTTCATACTGATTTGTCCTTAATTACTTATCAGAACCATATATCTTTGAGTCGGTGGTTTAAACTGTATACGTTCCTTTAATTTGTAAAATAAATTGTCCTTTGGAAGGCATTGGTATTTAAAGTCAGGTTGGTAGATTAAGCGGCATTAGATACATTCTCTGGTACACTCACTTATGCTATACTTTTTGGAGGAAAGCCTCCGTTTCGCATTATTTTAATTAATCCGGGAGGCACCGTTTAAAAGCCCTTGACGTCATGGATATAGTGGGATAATCGTAAATTGAAGTTAATCTAAACTTCGTTTCTAGTTGATACATGAATATTGCCGTTTAGGTCCAGTACTCAGTCCATATATATTTCCCTTTTTTCACTCAAATAGCGTTTTGTAATTCCACATATGAATAAATCAATTAATTAACTGATTTATAAATTATATTCGATTATCTGGATAGAAATACTGATCTGTTTTCATTGATAAATTAATTGACCTTTATAGTTATTTTTGTCTAGGGATCTTGACAAGACTTTGACCAAAATAAGAACATTAATCTTGGAAATGTGTAGATAATTACTTCAATCGTTTGGTTTTATTTTGATTTTATGTTAAGTAAAGGAATTTCTCGGTTTATTTTTATACAGCATCCCTCAAGACTGGTTGTAAATACATCAGAAACGTCAATATCGTTATAAGTTCGATCCAGCCCATGGTCTCAGATGCGATATTGTGAGAGTTATATCTTACAGACGGTTGTATATGCAATTTACTTTTTTACGGGAGATTTCATCAATATATCATAAACAGCCGCGGGCCCTCACAAATATACTTAATTATGTATGGCACGTACGCGGGAGCTGACAGCGTCGTTCATCTTGATAGTGTGTAAATGGTTTTATATTTAAAACTCTATCGCCGAACAGTTTACTACATGCAGCTGTTCATGTTACGTATCCATAGCAACCGCTAGTTATCCAAAGATTTACGGAAATTATCGGGTTTTCGATTCCTAAAAGGGTTAAAGAGTTATCTCCCCTATGGTGACACTTTCGCAACACTCGGAGCTGCCATTGTCTACATGAGCTCTATAGGCTAGCTTTTTTGGCACTCCATTTTGGCCTTAATTATCATATATGTCATTCTTACCACACTATGGGTCGTATAAGAGATAGCAATTTACAATATTATATTTATCATAACCATCATTAGTATTATTCGACGGCAAGCTTTCCGAAGACTTACGATGTTCTCACTTGATTGAGTTCATCACCATCAGCTTAACATCCAGCTCAAATCATGTGACCAGCAGATAAGTTGCTAAAGGCATACACAAATATGGCACCAGAAAACAGACAGTGAAATCGTTCAAGTCTATCTCGTTTGACATCGGCACCTAAACCGTATAAGATAAAAATATTACTGTGACGGAAGAGACCCATTAATGTGCAAGCTGGATTAGGAGCCCGTGTTAATGGATCGTTTCTTCTCCAAGAACGGTTGTTAACAAAAGCAATGCGTGCAATCAGAGGCGCTTATTGTAATATATTGTGATATAGAGCTGCAATCGCCCCATCGGTTTATAAGCCGAGGGGCATCCCCGCGACTGAAGATTTATTCATGGTAAAACCGTAATATCTGGAGATTTTTCTTGTCTTGATCATGATGGATCCATTTGAGGAAAGCGGTTCCCAATCACAATTTATTTCACCAAATTTCGCCCAACATATATGAATTTGAAGAGGTATTTGAGAGGTGTCCTGTATACAGATAACGAAATAGCGAAATCTCAATGAAACGATATGTAGAAACTATTACAAAGTCCTACGTGTCTGTTTCTGTGTGAATGTTAATTCTTAAAACATGCAATTAAATTATTTAAATATGTACCAAGTCTTTTTTGCTATTAAATCTAAAATCGTCTATAAAATAATGCATAATTCCAATTCCTGTGCCTTTCGTTTTCGTACACATTTCGGCATTTGTCTGAACAAATATCTATTTTAATTATTAGAGAATATCAACTTAAAATATCTATTATATCAGCTTTAAACGTTCATTTTCAGAAGGACACAGAATTATATTATAGAGACATTAACTAGGTTAAGATTTCTCAGAAAGTACAATCTCATGCTGATGTCTGTGTTCCTCACAGGACTAGTAAAATTATCTTGTCCTGTTATTGTAAAGATATAATTCAGAGAATCGATTTTGTGGGCGTCGATTGTTGTGGTAACCACATCACAAGCTGTTTAGAGATTTCTAAGATAAAGTTTACACGATACTCTTGGGATGTCAGAGAGAGTCTGAGCTAAGGAACCCTCTTGGTCACAGATAATATTAAGCTGACATATAACCCTAATTCACAGCCAGCACCGGGCTTAATTTCATATCAACCAAGAAATCCCGAAGCTGAAACTGCCTTTATTCCGTAAATGAACATTTGCCGTTCTGGTAAGAAAAATAGTTTTTTTTAGCTGCAAGCCCTCGCTTCCTGTCCATCTTAAACTCGTCCTGAACCTGTCTAAATGAGGTGACTTGCCATAGGATTACCGTCGTCCTCGTCCATTTCAAAATGACATAACATTTCCGAGCAGATCTACTTTCTCACCTTGATGGCTAAGATAAAATGCCAGGGTATTTATGGTAATTCACTTCAGATTGTGTATTTCCCAATGTCATAGAAAGCGCTAAACCACAACAGTAATCACATAACTATGTAATTTGTGACCAGATCTGGGATATAATCGATGCATATAAAATACCTGAGCAACATTATTCCATTTCAACGATTGTCTGTACTTTAAAAACATTATAACGTCATTAACAAAATCGACTGGAATTAAGGAACCTTTGCTGGTTCATTTGCTTTGCACAGATTTTGTTCAAATTGTACAGTGCAAAAAGCGGAATAATTTTACGGATAAAAGATGTATAAAATAGGACATGGGCAATCTACTCAGTCAAGGTAGACAATGATTTCACCTAACACCTAACCGTGTGAAAATATATCAATGTAAACTAAAAATACTAAATCTTCTTTATGATCAAGAATAATACCCAGTGTATATCTCAATTATACTACACATTCTATTAAAGTGTAGTTCCCATTTGGCTTCTGTCGCTACAAGGAATTGTTTTTGAGGCTGACCCAGTATCAAGGCTTAGGGTAAAGTGGTTTATACCTCAAAAAGACCGGCTTGTTAGATTCGCAAACAATTGATTACAGTTCATGCAGATTTTCACAAAAACACTTGAAAACTGAATAAAAAACAGAAAAACGAGTTGCCTTTTTTAACATGTATTCTATTCTTTCAGTAGTTTGAGAGAAAACGCTATCCCGATATAAGAGAACAGTTATAGTGAAACTTATCGATTTGTTTTTTGTCTCGATGCCGATTTCCATATTTGAGTCACAATCTTCTCTTTGGAAGGTATAAGCAAGTTGTTCTTGTTTCACTGACGTATAGGTGATTAATGCACGGTCCCTGTCTTTCTTCTCGACAGCTGACGGTTTGTTGAAATCTGAGCCGATCCAGCAGCCCGACAAATGTGACATTATTTTTATCTTTACCGAATTATCAATATTTTACAACCGTCCCATCCCAGTACCGATAATCTTTTCAGACAGTATTTGTGAAACTCTTAATTTCGATCACATGACATAGTTGTTTTCCCTGCCAGGTCAGTTGGACTGCCCATGTCATATTAGCAGTCGTCACTTAGCGTCGTATCAGCAAGGTTTTGATCTGTCATTGGTAGAATTGTTTTCTCCGTACACGACACGACCATCCTCGAAACCTTTTACTCACGCCATTCTCCTGCTGAAGTAAATTAAAATTCTCCCCTTTTGTGAAATAAAGATAATAAATCGGGATAATTTCACTACAATCTGATCACTATTTGCTGGTTTTCCTGTGTCTATTCGGGTTGAATATTGAAATCCATTGAAAGACATCCCGTGAAGACTATTGCATTATACCAACAAAATGATGTCTGTCTTACTACATAGGCTAAATTATCTTACCGTCAAAGACGCATTAATTTCGTTCATACTGATTTTTCCATAATTACTTATCAGAACCATATATCTTAGAGTCGGTGGTTTTTACTTTACACGTTCCTTTAATGTGTAAAAAAATTGTCCTTTTGAAGGCATTGGTATTTAAAGTCAGGTTGGTAGATCAAGCGGCATTATATACATTCTCTGATACAGTCTCTCATGTTATCCTATTTCAGTCTCGAATGAGATTAAACGAAATACAGACTGACAGTTGTGTATCCATTACCCAGAATATCATTGACGGGACAATTTTGTTTATATCGTTAAATGCATTTTTGGTTGATTAATTGAATGATTGGTTGATTGTTTGGTTGACTGATTGGTTGATTGATTTAACACCATTTTCTTGGAAAGTTAAGTTTGCTTTAAGATACGATATTGATGGATACTTAGCACGATGTCTGTATAATTGAGTTGGGGCAACAAACAAACTCAAGTAACCACGTGACATTTACAGAGAATGTCATCTAAGGGAACATGGTTAATAAATCATCGATAATCGTGGGTTAATACGATGGAGCATGATGGGAGTACGACTAAAGCAGCTGCTTTAAAAGGCCGTTGACAAGTAGCTTCGCATTTCCGGTCTGACTTGTTCGTTGCCTTGACAATCAGACCGGAGGCAGGATGTCCGTGTCGAATAATAATCCGCAGTTATATTCTATTTCCTGACGACGTTAGACATTTACGAAACAATCTGATAACTACAAGCTCTGTTAATAAATCATTTGCAGCATTGAGCTTTATTGCACTAACACATGTATGCCTTCTATCGGCATCCTTGGTGATATATCAAAGTTGTATGTGGCCATTCTGGCGTGCTGAGCGCTTTCTGCAATAACCCCATCCCTTTATTGGCTGATCGAATCTCTGATAGACTAACAAAATACACGAAATACGGCCTTCTACAATTCTACTATAACAGCATCATATTACCAGAGCATTTGAAAATAACACCTGGTCTCCATGTCAAATATTACAACAGATTTCTATTGATGATTGAGAACCTCTAAATTCTACATAAAACATATTTGTGTTTAGGGGGAAAAGCTTTGGTAGTTCATTCGAGCATTCAAACGTAAATAACAAATTTTAGGAAATTTGTTCCATTGGTGTTATACCGGAAAACTAGAGTTTAAAAACTCTGTTCATTTGATAGGCCTTTATTTTTTATATGTTTTCTGCATGGTTAATGTAGTTCTATCATAGTGATGTAAGTTTCAATAGTGTTTGATACAAATTCTTTAAAAACCTCGACTGTGAATATATGAGGCACATCCAGGAGTTTTTTTCGGATACATACAATTGATTTTCCTCCCTTTTTAAAGAAAAAAAACGCCGGCAATGCAAAGTCGCATTATCAGTGAATTACTCTACTAGTACGTCGTTACACACTAACCAAGCACTACCCAAACACTACCCAAACACACAAACACCAGCTCAACGTCAAGAACCATATTTGGTTTAATATGATGGAGCTGTTCGTATGAATTATTTGAAATAAGACTACCAAAACCTTTTTGACCATTAAACTTTAACGGGGTTCAGTTGAGGTGAGCTGGGTGTTATTTATAGGAGGATATTCGCCTGCATGCAAGAAATTACAAAACTTGCAGCTTATTGGTGTTTTTGTCAAATAGAGGAAAGGACACAATAATCTTTGGATTCAAACTTGTCCACATTGAAATAGACAACAGAGATGAAACGTTAATTGAAAAATAAAACTCGCATGTTTACAACGCGGAGAAAAGGTTTACACCGCGGAGAAAAGGTTTACACTGCGAAGAAGAGGTTTACACCGAGGACAAAAAATTTTAATCGCGGAGAAAACATTTACACCGCGGAGTACTGGTTTTAACCGCGAAAAAATGGTCTACAATACAAACTTACCTAAATAATATTGATATTTCAACAAATTAACTTAGAGCTAATTAAGGTACTTTCCTCTTGATTGCAAATGGCGACAGAGGCGAGCATGAGGTTAAAGACTTGCGTGACTTTCCTCCGAGGTGGAAACCTTTTTTCCCGCGCTGCAACCCTTTTCTCCGCGGTGTAAACCTTTTCCCCACTGTGTAAAACCTTTCTCTGCGGTTAAAAACGTTTACCCGCGGTTAAAAACTTTTATCCGCGTGGTGTAAACTTTTTCTCCGCATGTAGACCTTTTCTCCGCGGTATAAACTTTTTCTCCGCGGTGAAAACCTTTTCTCAGCGCTTAAAAACTTTTCTTCGCGGTGTAAACGTTTTCTCCGCGGTTAAAAACCTTTTCTCCGCGGTTAAAAACTTTTCTCCGCGGTTAAAAACTTTTCTCCGCAGTTAAAAACGTTTTTATAATTTAAAACGTCGTAACTGAATTTCACGTAAAGTAGAAAAACGAGAAAAAACCTTTAGCGAATTCTCGTAAAGTAGCCATTTGCTCTAAGTTAATTTGTTGTTATATCAATATAACTACGGTAAGTTTGTATTGTAAAACGTTTCTCCGCGGGGTAAACCTTTTCTCCGCGGTGTAAACCTTTTCTCCGCGGTTAAAAGCTTTTCTCCGCGGTATAAAACTTTTCTCCACGGTGTAAAACTTTTCTCCGCGGTGTAAACCTTTTCTCCGCGGTTAAAATATTTTCTCCGTTCAACTTGATCGTGTGTAAATGGTTTATATTTATAACTCTATCGCCGAGCCGTTTACTACATGCAGCTGTTCAAGTTACGTATCCATAGCAACCGCTGGAGATCATGCAGGCTCTACCTATCCGTTGATTTACGGAAATTATCGGGTTTCGATTCCGACAAGGGTTAAAGAGTTATCTCCTCCTATTCGACACTTTCAGAACACTCGGAGCTGCCATGCTCTACATCAGCTCTATAGGCTCGCTGTTTTGGCAGTCTCTTTAGGCACTCTTCTGCTGAAATTCAGCCCCGTCCTGAACAATTTCTCCCTCAAAGTCAAAGCCGAAACGCAATGTCTTTCGGCCGTTATCGTAATTTCTTACTGATACCACACTGACATGGGTCGTATAATAGATAGCAATTTACAATATTACATTGACCAAGCCGTCATTTTATTTTTTGACAGCAAGCGTTCCGAAGACCTACGATATTCTCCTCTTATGTTTTGTTTTCTTTGTTCATTAACCTGTGTATATTGTACATAATTTTTATTTTATTTTATCATTTTTATTTGTCTTTTCTTTTTTGTCTTTTCTTTTTTTCCATTTTAATTTATTTTAATTTGGTGCTCACTATTAATGAAACATGGTAAACACACTGAGTGTGTGTGGATGTAGTTGGCCTCAGGGTAGATCAGTTTTCAACTGACTGAGTGTATTCTGTGCTTCAACCCTCTGTAAATAAAGATTATTATTATTATTAATAATCTATTCCATTAGTCGCCATCAGTTTAACATCCATCCAGCTCAAAGCATGTGGCCAGAAGATAAGTCGCTGAAGGCATACATATGTCACCTAAACCGTACAAGATACAAGTATAACTGTGCAGAAAAGCCTCAATAATGTGCAAGCTTACCACTCGCGAATTATGAGTCTGTGTAAACTGACCGTTTGTTATCCAAGAACGGCTGTGTACAAAAGTAATGCGTCAAATCTGAGGTGCTTATTGCAATATAATGTAAAATAGAGAGGCTAAGCGCCCCATCGGTTTACAAGCCGCTGGGCATCACGGACAGCTGAAGATTTATTTATGGTAAAACCGTTATATCTGGAGAATTTTTCTTTTCTCGATAATGATGGATTCGTCTGAGGAAAGCGGTTTCCATTCATAATTTATGTAAATCAGATTTTCTCCCGACATATATGAATTTGAAGAGGTATGTGAGAGGTGTCCTGTATACAGATAACGAAATAGCGAAATCTCAATGAGACGGTATGTGAACACTATATTACAAAGTCCTATGTGTCTGTTTCTGTGACAATGTTAATTCTTTAAACATGCATTTAAAATAAATAATATTTCCAAAGTCATTTTTGATATTAAATATAAAATCGTCGATAAAATATTGCATAAACTTCAGTTCGTGTGCCTTTCGTTTTCGTACACATTTCAGCCTCCACAATTATCTGATCTAATATCTATTTTAACTATCAGAGAATATCATCTTAAAATATGGAAAATATCAGCTATAAATGTTCACTTTCTGAAGGACACAGACTTATTTTATAGAGACATTAACTAGGTTAAGATTTCTCAAAAAGTACAATCTCATGCTGACGTCTGTGTTCCTCACAGGACGAGTACAATTATCCTGTCCTGTTATTGTAAAGATGTAATTCAGAGACTCGATTGTGTGCGTGTGGATTGTTGTGGTAACCACATCACAAGCTGTTTAGATAATTCTAGGATGGAGATTACACGATAGTCTGGGGATGTCAGAGAGAGTCTTAGCCAAGGGACCCTCTTGGTCTCAGAGAATATTAATCTGACATGTAACCTAATTCACAGAACCGGGCTTAATTTCATATGAGCCAAGCAATCACGAAGCGGAAACTGCCTTTATTCCGTAAATGCACATTTGCAGTTCTGGGAGGAAAACAAGCTTTTTGAGCTGCAGGCCCTCGCTTCCTGTCCATGTTAATCTCGTCCTGAACCTGTCTAAATGACCTGTCTTGCCATAGGCTGGTCATCGTCCTCGTCCATCTCAAAATGACATAAACTTTCTGAGCCAATCCAGTTTAACCTTGATGGTAAAAATATAATACTCTAGATCGTGTATTTCCAAATGTCATTCTAAGCGCTAAGCCACACCAGACCTGGGATGTAATCGATGGATATCAAATACCACAGAGTTATATTATTCCACTTTAACGATTGTTTATATTATTTAAATCACTATAACGTTAAATAGCAAAATCGTCTGGAATTTATAAGCCGTTGTGTGTTCTTATTTTTGGCACAGATTTTGTTAACCTTCTTACACAAAGTGCAAATAGCTGAATACAATTTAAAGCTGAACATTGACATAATTATACTCAATTTATACGCACATCGGATATGGACTATTAATTCGGTTACAAGTGTAGTCAGGAATGACCTGAAAGAAAGTATAGCATACAGTTTAAATAAAAATCTTAATATATTACAATCGTTGTAACATTGTTCTACTCATAATATTTTTATATCATGTGTTGTCGTACCGGGATGTTGTCTCCCCTTTTTCACAGTACAAAGTAAATGGGCGTTAACGGCTCTATATCACATCATTGCATACACTTTACTAGTAACATGTGTGCGTTGACATAATTTGGTGTGATTTACACGTAAATAGGACAGGAACAATTAACTCAGTTAACGTAGACATTGTATTCAACTTGTTATGAAAAACACGACAAAAAA
>JAUELC010055412.1:0-14683 GCA_031471745.1 Cryptochiton stelleri
CATTTTGGAGGGAAGAATGTGTAATCTAAACTGGGTTATGATGACACAGCTATTTATGAATGAATTCAGAAATGTACGAGCTTCAAAACAAAACCACAATGGTCACATAAAAAAACGATAATTTCTACACTCTCAAGTGTGAACGATCCCCTTAATGTGCAGGAATGCCTCATCTCTAAGGTCAACCGTTGTAAGGTTGTGGAATTTCTTGGTCTAACCCAGTTTTCATCCAACAATTATTCTAAACAGAAGTCTGCTTGACAACGTAATGAATAGCTTAGTGTTGGGAGTCATTGTTCATTTGTATTAAAATATGTTTTTTTCTAAATATATTCTTGAAAAAAAGAAGAACAGAAAGGATATCCTACCCTGAGTCATCAGTGCAGATTTTTTGTCTGGTCCATGGTTTGATAGCTTCCCTTGCCCTTGTTATCTCAGAGCTGGCTCGTCTTCTGGTCTGCTGGTATTCTTCAAGCAATCTCTCTGGAGAAGATGCAAAGTGTGTATATCGGACACCTGGCATGTCATAAACAGACCTCATCACTCCTGATTGCGCATATATCTGTCCTCTCAGAGAATGGATAGCATTTATGTAAACCTCATTGCTTTGTCGACCAGCTGGCGATACAGAAGATGCACTAGGTCCATCGAAATTGTAGAGATAATCAGAGGCACGGAATTCAGGACTGACCTCTCTGCTGCTGGAATAATCTGGGATTGATGATGATCTGAATGATGAATTGAGAGATCTCTGTGTCCAATATGTGTCTGGGGAAACTGGTCTTGAATCATCATCCACAACTGTCATCACAAGTTTCTTTCTCAGACCTACAAGGTAATCTTTATGTTCTCTTGGACTCATAACTTGTGCTGTTGTTAAGCTAGATTCATATGAAGCATTAGCCAAATTGGTGTCGCCTGTATGTTCAGATGATTTCAAATTAGTGTTTTTCAATGGACTAAGACTGCGTGTCCGTCCAAAGTCATTCTGCTCTCTCATCCTCTCTAATTTAAATGCTTCCATTTCAGCATTCCTCCTCATTTGCATTAAATCACGACTTCTTGTGCGACCTCTTCCCCTTCCTTGAGACCATTCTATTTTGTCAATACAGTTTGCAATTGTTTTCTTAGATTGTGCCAGATCCTCTTTGTATTGTATGATATAGTCTTCTGATAAAATCCCCTGTGGTCTTTCAGATTGTGACATGGCAGCACCTTCAGTCTCTTCTGTGTCCCAGTTCTCTTCAACAACAGTCAACAGTAAGTCAGTTTGACCAATGCAGTAGTTCAGTTTTGCTTCTAGTAACTCAATGGTCAGGCTGGGTGGAAGATAGTTTAGAGACAAAAGATCAAGAATTTCCACTCGCTCTTGTTGAAGCCTTTCCAGCTCACTTTGCATACTGGCTGGGTCAGTATCACTGGATTTATCCTGCACTATTCTTGGATACCCTGAAGATGTTGAATTTGTTATGCCTTCATAACCAAAATCCGTTTGTGTGAATTCATCAGAACTGTTAAGGATATTTTTGATGGATCTGCTTCTGTCAGATGCACTCTTGTTTTCACTTTCTGTTGTTATACATTGTGATTTGTTTATTTTCTCACTTGATTCAGTTGAATTTGCAGATCTAGAGGTATAGCCAGGACTGTTAGATTGTTGAGGTTTGTTTGCCGAATTTTCAGGGAGTGTGAAATCATTCTGTGATATCACACTCTTGTTCAATATATTAATTCTATGAGGTGTTTCAAAGGATATTGGTCCTGGATTGTTAGAGCCATAGCTTGAATTGCCAATTATTACCATTTTCAAGTAGTTTTCTGAATCATCTGTTGACTTGGAATGTGGAGTTGACAAATCTGTAGTTTCTTCAAACGATGACAACACTTGTCCACGTAGTGGATTATCAGAACTTATTTTGACACTGGATGCTATGCTTCTGAAAGATGAATTCTCAGATTTTGAGGATTGCGATGCGACTGTAGCTATAGGAATAACAGTGTTTCCTTCAGAAGTCAAAGATTTTGGTTGGCCAGAACTTTGTATCTTGATAGCATGTGTTTTGTTGGACCTATCAGTCTGGGTAGGTATTGTGTCATAATTGTCGTATTTTGTTGAAGGTTGAGAAGTTTGCTCTGTAAGACAAACAGATATTGGTGATATGTTGTCACCAGTTGGTCGCTGATCAACAACCTGTTTATCCATTTCAGATTCTCCATCTCGTTTAAGTGTCCTTGTTGTTGTTGTTCTATCCAGTAGGACTTGTCTGTATGGTACCTGTGGATTGTTTCTTGAATTGTCAACTAGTGCAATTGAGGCAATTCGACTGCCCTCTGACGTAGAATCAACATTCAAAATAAATTGAAACTCCTTGTGTTTCTCTATTTCATTGATTATTTTGATATCTCTTTGTTTAGGTTTCTCAACTCTAGCCTGATTAGTTATTAATGTCGCATGTGATGCAAATGTTGGTATCTCAGGCCACTCAATAATATTAGATGTCAGTCTGTCCTGAGAAGGCACAGATATTGTTTGAACACTACCTTCTTCTACCAGTGGTAGCGGGAAATTTCTATATCTCTTTCTAAGAGCTTCCTTTCTTGCCTCTCTTGCTGACCTGGATCTATTCAAGAGCAGCAGCATTCTTTCATGTTCATCTCGCAGACTTTGTAGGTCTGTTCTTATGTCAAGATCAGGAACATCGTCTATGATAATGATGGGCACGTAAGGCTCTGTAAGGTTTAGAGAGAAATTTGGTGAATAAATTTCTTCTTCAGTTTGAACTGACATACCAATAGTTGAATCAAGCTTTGGAGAATCTGTATTATTTCCTATTTTTGTCTGCACAGTAGCACTAGCTATATCAGGCAAAGTGGTCTGAGTCGCAGAAAGACACGATTCAACTATGTCTGTTTGAGTAGATTCATTTAAGACAGTCTGAGTGAAAGAGTCTATAGATATGTTGATTATGTCAGCTGATTTGTTATTGTCTTCTTCATTATCACTGGTTTGAATTGATGAGTCTTTTAACTTAACAATCGTAGATTGACTTTCCAGGTTGGGCACAGTTATGGGCGTAATTAAACTGTCAGCATCTGGTATTCTGTCACTGAGACTTCTAATTAGATCATTTGTTTGAGACATTAAATGAGTTAAGTTGTCCCAGTTTGCATCATCAGTATGTGTATCTGCCACATGGTACTCTTTCCGTTGAGTCCCCTCCTTTATTTCAGTGGATTGGATAGCTCTGGAAATAGCTTTCGGTTGAGATTTTGTAGCAGTGCTTTTATCAGCCTTTTCTACTCTAAGTTGATGTTTTCTCTTTTTACACATAGCAGTGCCAACCTTGGCATTTCTTGTTTTAAGAACCATTCTTTGATAACTATTTAGGTCAAGATGGTGCATGGGATCTATCTCAAATTTCTCTGGCAAAGCTGGAATGTCTTCCATTAAAAAGGCTGAGTTTCCTCTTCCAGACTGAGTCTGACTGTTTGGATACACAGCTCGAGTAACCACTTTTACAAAGTCATCACCTGATTCGTCTGGCTGGCTTGAGTCATAAAACAAGTTCTGGGTAGTAGATGGCAACTGATCTTCAGTGTCTTGATAGTTAAGTTCTTCAGTAGAAACTACTCCATCCTCTGTAGAAAATTTGAAAGGAGTGTCACGATAACGAGTTATTTCTTCATCAGATTTTTTGGATGGGAAAATATTTTCTATTGCGATTGGCAGAGATTCAAGAGCAGAGAGAATGTTGCAAGATGAATGTCTTCGACGGATTTCTTCTCGTACCAATTTGGGTAGATAGTTATCAGATACAGTTCTTTCTGAAAGTGGCAACATAGAATCGTCAATTCCATATCTGTGTCTTAATGGTGGTTCTCCAGATTCTGATTCATCATCTGCTGAAACTGACTCAGAGCTGTGGTAATGGCCTTCTGTTTGTACAGCTTGATCAACTCGATTAGGGTGTCCAATGAATACCCAAGTTATGCTATCATTTGACATAGATTGATCATCCATGTCATTATCCTGTGATTTTGATGCTTTCGTTGGCAATATCAGTTCCTTGTTAGAATCATCCAAATTTTCATCTGGAACCTCTACACCACTTTTCCTTGTAACAGATTTAACCAAAAGTTGTGAGCTTTGTGTGGCCCAATCCGGTAGTTCTTGTGGTGATCTGTTCCTACTAACCCAATCATGGTCAGACATCTGATTGTCACTGTCATCAGATTGACAGACAGGAGGCTTAACAGTAGGTTGTTCTAAATTGGTGTAAGGACAGTTTATAGAAACCCAGCCATTGTCCAACAACTGAGAGCTATTCCTGATGCCTTCATCTGAAGAACTGGTAGAAATGGTTACAGGTTCCATTTTAGTACCATTAGAATGATTATCATCAACAAGGTCTTCATTTAAACTGTCATGCAAATATTCTCGTAGCACACCTGTTTTACCAATAACATTCTTTCCGAGAAGCTGGGAACTGTTTGTCTGCCATGGTTCTACTGTATTATTTGAGGGTCTATTTTGCATAATCCAATCTCTATCTTTCTGTTGTGTAACTTCATCTGTTGAAGATACTTGCTCATCTGCAGTAGATAGCTCATTGTCTGACTGCACAATTGTAGATTCACTATCATTGTCTTCTGGAAGTCCATTTTCATTAAAAGACAAATCATCTGTAGTTACTCCAGTTTTGCCTTTGGCATCTTGAGACAGAAGATGGGAACTTCTTGTGTTCCAATCATCTGGAACTTGATTAGGACTTCTGTGCTTTGATACCCATTCCTGGTCAGAGTTTTGGTGATCTGAGTCTTCTGATGAACTGACACTCGCACCACAGTGTTTGGAAGTGTCACTTTTACCAGAGTCATCCATTCTTAAAATTAATTTAGCATCCATTAGCTCATCTCGTAATGGAATGTCAGCATCATTATCATCAGTCTCATCCAGAAGAACACTAGTTTTTCCCTTGATGTCTTTCGAAAGCAGATGTAAACTTCTGGCCCAATTATGAGGGAGATCTTTTTGGGATTGTTTTTTTGAAACCCATTCTTGATCAGAGTCTTGATGATCAGATGAATCAGTAGAGAATGGTTTCTCCTCAGGAATATATGCCTTGCCAGTAGGCACATGTATTTCATGTCCTTGGTTTCCTACTGTGTTAGCCTGGTACCTATCATGTCCTGGTAAATCTTTTTCATATGGACTGTTTTGTCCACTGTGCGACAATAGTTTATTTGGACATGGAGATGGCCTTTGATTCAAATCCGCACTTGATGAATAATTGTTGTTTGATTTGTGTGAACTTGGATAGTATGGACATTTGCAGTATTTATTTTCGAGGGCCAAATCATCTGGTATTACTCTTATACTGTCAGGGTCTTTTGATGACAAAGTTTTCCAATAAGAAGGTATGTCAGTTTGAGGTCTTGATACCAATTCCTCACCAGAATCTTTATGTTTAGAGTCACCTCTGTGCTCATGTGGATTCTTTTTATCTCCCCTTCTGTTGGATTGATCGGGTGTATTGTTATCAGAATATTTATCAGATTTAGCTAAATTTCCACTTGTTCCAGGGTCTGTATGAAAACGTCTTGTGCTTGCTGGGGAACCATTTGTGTTGTGTTCTGCATCAGAATGTTTTGTGATATCAGATGGAAGCCAAGTGGTACTGAACTGAGGATCTTTTGATGACGATGTTCTCCAATCAGTAGGTACTTTAGTTTGAGGTCTGTACCTTGAAACCCATTCCTGGTCAAAATCTTGGTAATCAGATTCACCCATGTGTTTATGCAGATCATTTCCATCTCCTCTTCTGTTAGATGGGTTACATCGATCTTTATCAAAATAGATATCTGGCTTTGCTAAATGTTCACTTCTTCCAAGAAGTGTACGGAAATCTCTTGTACTTGCTGGTGGACCATTTGTGTGGTGTTCTGAGTTAGAATCTTTTGTCTCATCTGGAGAAACACCGGTTTTTCCTGTGATACCAAGGTGAGGGTCATTTGATGACGATGTTTTCCAATCAGAAGGCACACATTTTTTAGATCCATATCTTGAAACCCATTCTTGGTCAGAATCTAGATGATCAGATTTACCTCTGTGCTCATGTGCATTATTTCCATCTCCTCTTTTGTTAGATTGATCGGATTGATCTTTACCAGCATACTTATCAGGCTTAGGTAAATTTCCACTTGCTCCATGGTGTGTATGAAAATCTCTTGTTGTTGCTGGCAGACTATTTGTGTCATGTTCTGATTCAGGATCTTTGGTGCTATCAGACGGAAGCAGATGGGTGTCATCTGGAGAAACACCAGTTCTTTCTCTGATACCAAGGTGAGGGTCATTTGATGACGATGTTTTCCAATCAGAAGGCACAGGTCTGTATCTGGAAACCCATTCTTGGTCAGAATCTTGATTACCAGATTCACCTCTGTGTGCATGTGGATAATTTCCATCTCTTTTGTTAGATGGATCAGATCGATCTTTACCAGAATAATTATCAGGAATCAGTGAATTCCCACTTATTCCAGGGTGTGTATGGAAATCTATTGTTCTTGCTGATGAACCACATGTGTTGTGTTCTGCTTCTGGATTCGATGTATAATCAGATGGAAGCCAACTGGTGTCATCTGGTGAAATGCCAGTTCTTCCAACTATACCAAGTTGACGGACTTTTGAAGATGATCTTTCCCAGTCTTCAGGTACATTGGTTTGAGGTCTGTATCTTGAAACCCTTTCCTGGTCGGAATCTTGATGATCAGAGTAATTTTTGTGTCCATGCAAATCCTTTTCATCACTTCTTCTGTTCGATGGAACAAACTGATCTTTATCAAAGTAATTATCTGGCTTAGATAAATTTCCAGGAGGGTGTGTATGAAAATCTCTTGTTCTTATTGACATACCATATTTATTATGATGTGCTTCTAGATCTTTCGTGCTATCGGATAGCAGTTGATGAGTGTCACCTGAATATGCACGAGTTCTTCCTGTGATGCCAAGCTGAGGATCTGTTGTTGATGATGTTCTCCAATCAGAATGTATATGAGAATGAGGTCTGTATCTTATCACCCATTCTTGGTCAGAATCTTGATGATCTGGCTCCCTTCTCTGCCCATGTGGATCTTTATTGCCTTTCACCTTAGATGGAAATGATTGATCTGTCAGTTTATCAAAATAATCTGGTTTACTCTGAGCAGACATATTTTCTTTAGTACCTGACTGTGGATAAAAATGTTGTTGTCTTGATTGATTATATACGTCAACATCTGCATCATTGGTTTGAAGAGAATCTGGTATTGTGCTTTTATTACCGTTAGGCATAATTCTAGTTTTTCCTGTCATGCCAAGTTGAGGGTTGTTAGATGATGATGTTTTCCAATCTGTTGGTACTTCTGATTGAGGTCTGTATCGTGAAATCCACTCCTGATCAGAATCTTGATGATCTGATTCATTTTGATTACTATTCATTTGATGTAGATTTTTATTAGTTTGACCTTGAAAAGAATAATGATCTGGCAGACTGTGTCCAGATATACAAGAACTTGGCTGTTCAGATCTGTTATGATTTGCATCTTTGATATGTGTATCATAAGGGGAAGGTCCACCTGTTCTGTTGTGTTGAGATGAGCAATCTTGTTGTACATCAGAATAAAACCCAAGAGGAGAGAAGTCTCCTCTTGCAGTAGATTGTGGAAACAGACCATTTGGAGGGGAAACGCCTGTCCTTCCTGATACACCAAGTTGAGGGTCTCTTGTGGAAGAGGTTCTCCAATGAGAATATACCTCAGACTGAGGTCTGTATCTTGAAATCCATTCTTGGTCAGAATCTTGATGGCCTGATTCACTTTGAATACCTACAGCGTGACCAGGTGTATCTTGCTGTAAGCTCTCACCAAGAGCTTTCAATCTGTATGATGACCCATATAGTACTCTTTTGCCATACCTTAGACCATGTATATCTTTGGATGGCATTTGAGATGAATATGGGACGCCAGTACAACTGGATTGATTTCCATCTGACATTGGTCCATATCTGCTACTGACTTTCTCTAAAAGTAATTGGGAACTATTTGTGTTCCAGTTGTCAGACTCAAACTCTTCTGGTCTATTTTGTTTTATCCACTGTCGGTCTTGTTCCCGATTTTTTGGTCCCCATATGTTGCTGTTGTCCATGGCACCAGTTCTGTTAGCAATTGCCTCATAGAAGAAATGAGGGGTTGGACGATGTAACAAACTGTTGTTTGGGATGTGAGAGGGTGAATATTGTGAGCAGTTAAAGTGATCATTGTTGATGTCAAATAACGGTATTAACTGTAACAGTCCTATTGGAGGAGTACGAAGAAGTCTTGGAGAATCAACACGTACAACATCTGGCTGAAAACGACCTTCATAGTTATTTCCTCCAAAAATCATAGCTATTCTTATTGCCTGCTCAACTCGATCTAGTTCAGGATCAGAATCACAATCACGATGGCTGAAATATGGATGAGGTGCACGTAGCCTTGTGAGTTCTGGTTCTGAATCACTAGAACTAGATTCTATGGTACGTCTAATTGACCTCTGTCTTTTTCGTTGTGCTGTATTTGTATTTTTTCTAGCAGGTTCTGTAGGATTCTCTCTTGGACGAATTTTACTGTTTATGCTCTGGTTATCTGCAGAGTGAGAGAGAGCCATTGTGGTTGGAGTCATATATTCTGCTTTAGACTGAATTTCAAAATGCTTTGTTGAAGTTGACATTGGAAATGCAAGAATTCCGGATTCAGCATGTGAAGCAGTGATTCCTGTCTGTGAATCTGTCTGTCTTCTTGCTGTTTCTTTTGAACTATTGCCCATGGACTTACTTAAGTGTTGGTTGTTGGCTCTATCAGATGGTTGAAAAAGGTTTCCTGAACTTTTGGTACTATTTCTAGTGGTCCATTTGTCACTTTGTGCCTGTCCAAATGTTACAACATGGGAAGGAGTAGATGATATACCGTGAATCATATCCCCAGATACAACACATCTGTGGTCATTAACAGAAGTAATCAATTCATTTGTGTGATCTTGGTTATGTTTCTTATTTTGTAAATCATGAACTAACAAAGGTCCAGGCATTCCAACCATACCTTCATGAACAGATTTAGAAGAAATAGTTGTCCAGTGATTAGGTAGATGTGGCCTATGTGGCCTGTTTGCATGGATCCAGTCTTCATCAGAATCCTGTTTGTCATAAGTATCTGATGCTTTGCTAACTGTATTTTTCTTTTTGTCATATGGTAATGAGGAAGCAAGATAGAGACCAGAAGTTTTGGAATAAGAAATATTGTTTGGTGAATTGTTATCAACTTCTATTTTTTCTTGCTCAACAAGTCTTAAGGAAGATGTAACCCATTCATCAGGAAGATATTTTCCTGGATGATTCGTTGAAGTCCATTCCTCATCTGTATCTTGATAACTTCTTTCTTGTTTGCTTACTGGTGGAAAGGATAGTTTCATAGCCTGTGAAGACATACATTCCAAATGACTATGGTAGGTACTTGAATGTGGGTAAATAGGTATTTTGTGAATCGTGTGTTCAATTTCAGCCTGAGTTCTTAAGATACCTAAAGGTCTTGATCGATTATGTTCATTCTTCTCATCAATGTTTTCAAATCTATGATACCCTTGTTCCATAAAGCCCTTGATAGATTTCAATATGGGACCAGTCTCATAGTTTTCCATGTGAGAGACTGTTGGAAACTGTTCTTCGTTATCAATGTTTGCTGAAAATTTGGACACTAATCTTGAGTCTGTTTTATCACATTGTCCAGTGTGACTTGGTTTACCTCTGTCCCTTGTTGAGGCAGTCTGAGAAAACCAGTTGCTTTTGTTAGCGTACACTCCAGTTTGTCCTGTAATATCAAGCTGAGAGTGTCTTGAAGATGATGTTCTCCAATCAGCAAGTATGTTAGTCTGAGGTCTATATCTTAAAATCCACTCTTGATCAAAATCTTGATAGTCTATGTCACTTTGGATATTTGTCTCCACATGTGGGTCAAATTTAACACTCATTCTATTATATAGAAGTGCATCCTTGTCTGTTCGATTCACATACTGACCTGGTGGCATTCCTTGTACACTTGATCCATTCTTAATACCAAAATTAGGTGTTTTCCGAGAAGTTAATGTATGACTGGGGTATTGAAGATCTTGACTGTTTGAAGCAAATGTACTGTTTCTTAATTCATTTCTGTCTTCAAAGTTCCATGCTTGGTCTAATGCTCTCCCTTGTCTCTCTGTTTGGAAATCTACAACTTCCTGGTTTCCATCTCTCATAAACTCTCTCAGAGATGTCAATACTGATCCTAGTTCACGACCAGCCACAGTGCTGGGCCTACTGACCAGATACCCACTGTTATTAATGACTGGCCTCTGTGTTTCAACTCTACTGCTGCTGTATTCACCAGTCAAATCCTTTAATGTGTCTTCTTTAATGTTCTGTGTGAATATTACAGGAGAGTCTGAAACATCACTTTCATTTTCATTAATAAATAGCTGTTGAGACTGAGCAACTGAACCTTCAGACAAATTCTGTGCTGGAATATTTCTTGACTCAGAAGCTACACCATTGTTTTCCGTAAACGCTTCTATCAGTGTGGGTCTAGCATAAATCTGTGGATCTTGTGGATTTATTCCATGGTCAATAGTCTCTGTTGTTAAAATGTGGCCATGACGTATGAGATCATGTGTTAAGTGTGGTGCACTGCTACTGAGATGACTTTTTTTCTTATCTTCATCAGAATCGCTGGCAAAAGACACATTTTCTTCTTCAGATGAAAATACTGTGAAAAATTTGTTAGTAGTAAGTTCTCCAGTCGGCTTAAGAAACCATTCAGGAATATATTTATTATAGGAATCAATTCCAGATATTGTGATTTGCTCGTTGGTTTCAAACACTTGGTCTTGGTCTCTAATTTGGTAGCCATCTTGTCCTTTAGGAAGGCTACATATACTATCTGTGTCAACTCCTAAGGAAGAACTATTTCTTGACCTTTTTCTTCCAACTTTCTTGTCATTCGTTGGGGTATCAATCATAGCTTTTGTATAATGGTCCTTTTTTCTGTGAGGACCTGTATACCTTTCTTTCTCATTACCATGTTTCTTTATTTTAGAGTTCTGATTTTTATCCTTGGAAGGTTTCCCATCTTTTTGCAAAGAATTGATCTGCATTTGACCTGGATTGTTTGGTGAGGTCAAGAGTGGGTTTCCTTGGGAATTCTCGTCCTGTTCCTCTGAGCCTTTTGATTCTCTGGGTTTATACTTGCTATGTATACTGGTGTTGAAGTCTCTGTCAATTCCTTCATCCATATGGAATGGTGTGGTTAACAAAGGACGCAGTACTAATGTTGGTGAACCTTGTTGATTTCCCCTGTGGTGAGATAAACTGTTCTGCAAATTATCATTAGTAGTTCGGGTTTCTTCTTTGACACCTTCATCTACAGCCTCTTTTTGGTTTGTCTTTTTCATCAAACCAGATGCTGTACCTTTGCTGGAGTCTCCGGATAGGAATACAGATGAACCCAAAGCAGAATCTGGTGTCGTAGGTGAAAGAACATCTCGGTGACTGTCGTTGAACGTGGAGAGATACAATAAATCTGCATCAATACTGGACTTTTCAGTAAGAATGTCACAGGAAGCAGTTGTTAATTGATGTTCTTCCCTTTCATGGTCTTGTGGCGAGAACATAGTATCTGTAGCACCCATCACAACAGTATATGTGGTAGGGTCAGATTGAGTTTGTTTATGAGCACCAATAGCAAATAAAACTTTCTTTGGAAGTTTTGAAGGTCTATCATGATCAAATATCCTGCTTCCCTTTGGTGAAAAAGCACTTGATTCCCCATCAGTGTAGTCGGAGCTGATGGCAGAATCACTGACACGTCCAACATGTTTTTCAAGCTTTGCTATTTTTTTCTCAACTTCTTTGTACACTCTTTCGGCATCTACAGTTGAGGATAATGGTATCTGACTCGTCAGCAAAATGTTTTCCTTTCCATCAAACTTTATCAAAACATGTTTCCTTTTCTCTTTTATAGCAAAATTATTCTGTGATTCGCTGCATTCAACACTTTCACTGTTAGAAACATCAGGTTCTTGAAGATTTAGTACTATATCTGAGATTGTCACTTCTTCAGGTTCAGTGATGTTAAAAGAATCTGTTTTGTTAGGTAAGTTCATAGTAGGATCTGTTTCATTAAGTGTCTGTTGAACCTGTTGATTTCCAGCTAAACTTGATATATTTTCATTCACCATCTGGTTTTTGAGCAGACTTACAGCATCATCTGTGCCTTCTGGCACCTGTGTAGCATGGGCTGTCATGTCTTCACTTGTTTCTTGCTTTTGTTCAGGTTTAGAAAAAATAATTTTGGCCTGGTGATCAATAACGTCTTGTCTGATCGAAACTAAACAATCTCTTTCTGGGACATGTTCAATCTTTTCTATTTGTACGTATGGTAATCCATCTATGTACACCAAGTTAGAGCAAAACACATTCTCTCCCAGACTCTCATTTACTGGTCCTTCAACCAAATCTTTACTGTGTCCAACAGTAGAGTCTGGAACATCTCTTGTATTTCTAGATGGTTCACTCTTGGACACAGATTTTAAGCTTTGTCTTTTGTGGTATCTATCTGGAAGCTGAAATGTCATGTTTTCTGCTGCCTTCAATGCTTTAACCATGCTTTTCAGTGTTTGATGAAGATTAGAAGAAGCAGATTTGAGACGTTGGCCAGTTTTGTCTTTCTGCTTGACATCTGTTTTATCTAGTCTTTGAAAGTTTAAATAAGGTTGTCCATTCACTATTATCACTGACTGAGAAATTTCATCATCAGATTCTGTCATGGTTTTTATTTTGAGAAGTTGACTTTTGTCATTCTGGTGCACTTTACTGCCAATATGATCTCTAGCCAGTAAACGGTCTTTAGTTTTGGATCTAGAAACAACATTTTTGGAGACAGTCTCACAAATACTTTCCAATATTGGAACAACGTCATCCGTTGATAAAGTGTCTCTTATGAGGTTCAATCCAACAGGAATTAGCACACTCTTATTTTGTATCACAGATGATGTGGAATTTATATCAGGTATTTTCTGTCCCACATAGATCAAAGGCACAGCATTATCTACATAGTCATTTCCTGTATTTTTCTCAGAACAAGATTGTCCAGGAATCAACACTGGCAAATGGAGTTGCTGATCTGAAATATTTACATTTCCATCTGGAAGACCACCATCCACAAGGTCTTGTGCTGCAGTTATCAAAACTTGTGGGGTAGGTAAATTATTCATGTATTCATCTGGGCTTGCTGATGCAGATGCCAAGGTTTGAATGTTATTTGGAGTATCATCTTCAGTAGGCTTTGCCTTAGAAACACTAGCGGTGGTGTTTGTATCATTGCTTTTGTTGCCATTATCTGGGGAAATATTTGACTCCAATGTAATCGATAACGTCTGTCCACTGATGGGGGAACAATGAACATTGAAAACTGGAGAAGTTATTTGGTCTATGGATTCATCATTTGAGGATAAACTGTTCGTAATATCTGTTGAAGCAATTTGTGTGTCATCTTGGGATACACCTGTTTTTATGTAGCTCTTAGAATTTTCTTCTTTGAAAGTTTTCTCAACAGAATTTTCACGACTTGTGCTGTTGCCATCTGTTGATTGACAATACTCAGATTCATGGGCAGAAATGTGAACTCTCTCTGTAATATGATTTTCCCCATCAAGGTCTATGATGTCATAGCGTGGCATTTTAAAAATGACTTGTTCTGTATGTGTAGTATTCAGCTTGTCTCTCTTTTGAGTAAGTTTTGTGTCTGTCAAGGTTATATCAATGGACTCTGGAAACCGTTGTAAAGGTTGTTCAACAGTAAAAACTTTAGCTTGCTTGGGATAAGTGTACTGTAACGGGCGCAAACCATGAGCATTGTATTCAGTCTTCTGCACATTATACACAACATTCAGTTCATCTTTATGAATCACAAAATTATTTTTTTTATCAGTGTCCTTATTGTCACTGTTTTCACATTCACCAATATTTCCAACAAATGTTGTTAGCGTTGTTGCTGATCTGGACAATTTCCCAAGATTTGATCTGGCTAAACTACTTGGAGTTTGGGTTGATTGAGTGTCATTAAGGTTCTCACACAAAATTGTTTTTGAATCAGTTAAGCAGTTATTAGTTTCTCTAACATCCATGCCTTTGGTATCACTACTTTCTTGACGAATTATAATGCTTTGATCTTCACACTTATCCTTAGCTGCTGGCTGTCCCTCATGTAGAGCATCTGTAAGCCGCTGGATAGAGCTGGAGATGGTGGCAATTTTCTCTGCTGCCCTGCCTGAGGAATTTTGATAATTTTGGTTACTTTCAGCAGTGTAACAGATCCTGCTATCTGAGAAAGTAAGAGAGTCGTCAGAGTAGACCCCGTCACTATCAGAGGTCACATATTCCTCAGAACTCATTCCTTTACTCTTCTTCACAGGTGGGTCTTGCGCTTTAGTCTGAGGTCTACGTCTACGCTTTGAGGCAGAGTTCGGTCTGGAGGAAGACTTTGAGCAGTTACCTGTAACATAAAAAAGAAAATTTACCGTGAGTTATTTTTTAAATTTTCTTGGTGTTTTATGCCATACTGAATTTTATTTCACTTATAT
>JAUELC010055413.1:0-12502 GCA_031471745.1 Cryptochiton stelleri
TTGTACTATTATGGCCTGGGTATATCTTAGAGTCGATATCTCGACGCAGGCAGTAGGATAGATTCTATTTTAGATTGCTATAGACGTCTCAGCCAGCCGCCCCCTTCTTGTTCCAAATCGCCTATCTCCGGTAACTTCCATCCCCTTCGATTATCGGCTTTTGTGTATTGAATGGCCATTTTTAAAGCCATTTTACTTCTAATGGAGATAAAAAAAACATAGAGCAGATAACAACAGAGAAAATAGTAAAATAAAACAGAACTATTTATCATAAGATTAGGTCCGACGGTCCAATAGCAACTGGAGAATCAAATCACGTGAAGAGTTGAAATGGCGTCATAGGTCGAGTGATCGGGTCAAGGGTCAGCGGCCTCGCTTTGGAGTTCACTATCTCATTCAAAATGACTAGTCATTACATATAAGGTCAATAACCACAGTTAATAATGTTATGAAAAATAGTCCTATTCTATTTTCCTATTTTATCTGCTGTTATCGGTTCTATGTTGATTTCCATTGATGTTGTATGCACTAGATGCCATTTTAGGTACGTTTATCTACATGAGGTGTAAGTTTTACATCGATGCAACGCCAAATATAACGCAAATGGCCTTACACAAAAGCCGTAAATAGAAGGGTAGAGAAGTTACTGAAGATAGGTGATTTGGAACAAAAATGACCATTTCCCTTGATTTCCCCCTATTTTACGGGATTCGAAGCTATAGCCAGTTTGGGAAAACAACATGGCGCGTACAGGCCTACTTATCGTAGAGGTGAAGTCTCGAATAGCATTCCCGAATAATGTTTAGAATGAAACGCAAATATCGACACAATGGTCAGATCAGTCCCCACTGTGCGACATTGTGAGCGTCGTCGTATGCTGATCGCACTAGACTACTCATCGTTTATAGCGTTATCCTATAGCCTGAAAGAAATATCGGCCCGATACCCTACCCAGTCACTGAGCATTGGCACTCAGACAAGCAGACCTTTTTAAAAAAGAATAAAAAAAGGAATACCTCAGTACATAGAATAGAGGGTATTCAATCAGATCATTTGTTATATGATGAATATCAATCCAGTTAATTAATTTACGACTTTCATTCTACAAAATATTCATGTTTTAACATTGCATACATTAAAATCAATCATATCAACATGCTAGACCAAAGTTCATTACCAAAATAAGCTGAGATCCTTCTTAATCGTCAGAGCTTTAGGGGCGTGGTTGTCCCTTGACCCGCGCCTATGGGATCTGAGGACCTTCTGTCACTAGCCCATGTTTCTTTAACATAAGATTGATTTATAGATTGGTGTTTAACGCCATGCTCAATGTTATTTCACTCATATGATGGCGGTGTACTCCAACAGTTAATAGCCACACAGACACAAGCATAAAATGTGAAGTGCTTTTCTCTTTTGGAAAAATAATGTTCCTCCAGTGCTAAGTAAAGACAGCATGGGAACATGCTGCCCTTAGCCAGATGGCTTTTACTTAAGAAAGCCGTGAACTATTTTGATTTGTGTTAATATGAGGCTCCCGCTAGGGAGCAACCAGAACGTCTCTTGACGCAAAGTAGCCTACTGTCAACAGGCACGTCAAAGTCTCATCTTTCTGTTAGATATATATATTTTGCATATGGGCCAACGGAGATTAGGCCTATTCATCATGAAAGTGGTTTATATCTGCAATTCTGCATGTCTGTATCCCTCTTTAAAGTAAATCAATTGTTGTAGATGATATCCGGAAAAAAGCCTTGCCAAACAGTGACATTTAACATGGGTCGATATCTTACATGTTCAAAAACCATTTGCTAATCACCATAAGTTTCTAGATCAAGGTGCGCAACTGTATGTTAATTGGTTCATGGTAACGACACAGAGGGGTGTTGACAAACACGTACTGTGCCTAACTACCTCATGAAATACCTCATTATTTACAAGCTGGCTAAACACCGTCCTTAACTACCTCGTTATAAACAACCATTACAAAACACGAGGTAGTCCCCTAACGAACACAGAGAGGTTTACCTTACCTTGAAGTATCTTTATTCAGCCAACACCGATTGTTTATTATAATGATGAGTGACTTTCTAAGACAACAACCACAAAATAAAATAGAGACCCTTAGCGAGAACACAACGGTTTCGCTTGACCCAACTAGCTAATATCGTCTCTCATCTAATATCGATTGTCTATTGTAATGATGAGTGATTTTCTAAGACAAACATCACAAAACAAAATACAGGTTTACCTAACCAACTAAAGCTACTACCGTCATTCAAGTAATATCGATTTTCTGTTATAATGAAGGAGTTTTGAAGTCCTCCAACCAATCAGCTTTTCGCATTGTTCTATCTGCGAGAATGCGCTACGATCGCTATATGTCTGAATGACAAGAATTTCATCCAATTACTTATGCACAGTGGGTTTTTCTGCAAAACAATCAACTTCTTTACAGCTTAATGAGTCGATCGATTTTAAATAGAAACGATAATGGTGTTGACATCTTGAAACACCAAACGCTTCCCATTGGTCGTCGTTTGAATATGGCGATTTCACATCCACGGCAGTATCTTTGACATATTAAAATCATTGATTTTTGAATGCTTTCATTTATCTAACTTTCGTGTAGCTTTAACCAGACTAAGAACGTATAGAAACCGTTATGTGGAACAACCACGCAAAAGTGATTTCTCAGAAAGAAAATATCGGCTGCCCCTCCATACAGAATAAGGAAGGCCTGTTACTTATTATGTATTGGCGGTACCATGACCTTTGACATGTGTGACTATGGTTGTACAGGTGGCGCCAGTGGAATGATGACGTCATAGTGATGTTCTGGTTTGTACATAATAAGAAAGGCGGCTCGGGTTGTACAGAATAAGGAAAGGCTTTGACCCCCTTACATACTAATGGGCACAAGGGTTGCTTCGAGTGAGGTGCTTAAGTAGCGTGAGAGTGGTATTTTGGGTTGTATTAACTCTAGGGATGACTATCCCTGGATTGAACCGACTACACGGCTGAGAGTTAGTGCATATTATGCATTGACTCGTAGGTTGAAACGATTAAGCACCGCTAAGCTATGTCCGCGGAAGGGGTGGTAACACAACCCGCAACGGCAGCACCACACGCGGTAGCACCAGCCGCGGCAGCACCAAACGCGGCGGCGGATATCTACAAGTCAGTGTGAGAGGTGCTTCTCGATCAACCACGCACAACCGACAGTGGCTTTCAACAGGCAATGTTGTGCGTGGAAGTCGTGGCTAAGGCAGATGTTGACCCCACTACCAGTGAAGCAGTGAACAGTTTTGAGTACCCACCTAATCCAAAAAACGAAAAGAGTCTTTCCATGTATTCTGCACTTGTCTTGATTGCGTATTTAGTTATTTTATTTTTATTTTTTAACTATTCCAAAGGTCCTTATCGGTACCATCCCCATCATACGAAAAGAAAATCTTGACATTTCTTGATTGTCTTGATTGATAAATTTTTTATTTTTTTTTAATTTTTTTTGTAAACTCCAACATTAAACCATACACGCTTAAAACCACTCTATCGCTCCTCTGTGGATCGAGCAGACGATCATTTAATTTCAATTTGAAATACTTTATTTGTTTAACGAGGATATCCCACAGCCCCAAGGCCACTAGGGGGTTTCCTCAAAGATATGTACAAACATACAAATTATATACATTTACAAAATCAATGGCGGTTTAGCTTAATAAATAAATCCATATAAATCCATATAAATCCACACAGTAGATAAGCGATGTCAATATAAGCACATATAAATTTCAACCTAAATATATTAACTACCGTTTTAATTTATCAATTATTACTGAATTATTTATTCATTCACTTGGTACGTCCAAAATGCTTACTCAGATGATGTCATCCATTTCCTGAATTAGGAACGTATTTTACTCCTGGTTACACTTTCCTTTGGACAGATATAAACTATAATTATGATATAATTATTTTAAAATTCTACCGTAAGCTTCTAAACTAATAAACCTAGACGACTTGGTAAAAAAATGATATACGCATTCGAATATTTGTACATTGTCCAAAGTACTAAGATCACTCGATCCGGTCAACAGTAAATGTATTTACGATTTCCATGAACTAATAATGTAAAGTGCACTCCAGCACTTGCTAGTTCATTGAGCATGAGCTTTCTTTGAGTGGCATATGCGGGGCAGTCTAATAAGTAATGGATAGAAGTTTCACTTTGGTAATTTCAATTTCCACATGTCTGATCTTCAATAATATTGTATTTACAGAGATCAGCGTGAAGAGCGCTGTCCCATTCTCATTCTGCAATGAAAAATCGAGCTGTATGTGGAAAACAAATTATAAATATGATTATCAGTGTTCACATAAGTGGCAAGGAATCGTTTAAGTTGCGGTACTGAATGCGATTTAATTTCCTGCGGGAGGGCGTTCCAACTCTTCACAGATAAAGGAAAAAACGACCGACTAAAAAGTTGAGTACGGCATTTATATATCCTAAAATTATTATGATTTCTCAGAGAATAATTTCGTTTCGTTGTGTAAGTAATTTATGAAGATAAGGTGGTGATAAACCGTTAATTATTTTGTGGAATAAAATGAATCTGTGTGATCTAGTCGAACATAAAGTGGTTCCCAATTAAGTTCTTGCAATAGACTGGTATATGGTGTTCGACGCAGACCACCAGTAGCTAACAATGCAGCTCTTCGCTGAATACTTTCTAAATATTCCGAAAGACGTAATGTACAGTTGTCAAATACAGTATCGCCATATTCAATAACAGGTCTAATCATGCTGGTATATAGTATACACAAACATTTTCTATGTACGGTACGTTTAGCTCGGGTCATCATACTCAATTTAATATTACACTTGTTAACAATTTATCTGATGTGATCATCCCATTTCCCATTATGTTAAATAATAATGCCGAGATGTTTATGGGACTGAACGCTCTTCACTTTAACACCATTTAGATATAAGTCTGGATGAAAAGGATTGACCTTTAAATACATCAATATATAGACTGTTTTATTGGCATTGAAACTAACCAACCATTGTTTTGCCCAGTCAGAAAGGCGGTTTAAATCTCTGTTTAATTTATTTTGGGCCACTGTTAAATCTGTAATATTTTCTAACAATGAAGTGTCGTCGACGTATATATTTATATTGGATTCTATGCCATTGCTTATATCATTAATAAATATAAGAAATAATAAGGGGGCGAGCACCGATTCCTGAGGGACTCCCGCATATATATTGGTAGTGTAGATGAGCTTGCTCCATTTATACATACCTTGATCTTACGGTTATTTAAGTAACTTTGTAACCACGCAAGTAGCGATCCTTGTATCCCAATTTGTTTTAATTTGAAAAGTAAACCATCGTGCCAAACCTTATCAAAGGCCTTGCTGATGTCTAAAAACACTAAACACACGTCGTTTTCGCCGTTAAGGCCTTTATAAATGTCATGGACAATTTTAGTCAATTGTAAAATGGTGGAATCCCCATGCTTGAATCCAGAATTATTTGGTTTGAGTATATTATGCAACTCACAATATTCGTATAACCTTTTATAAACTATTTTTTCTAATATTTTAGATACAGACGGTTGAATAGAAACGGGTCTATAATTTTTTAACTCATTTTTATTACCGTTTTTAAAGATAGGACTTATCGTAGACAATTTCCATGAAGTGGGAAAAACGCCTGATTTTAAAGAGGCATTAAATAGGCTTGCTATCGATGGGGCAATTTCATTAGCAGCTACCTTTACCATAAAATTGTTTACCCCGTCAACCCCGGATAACTTATGAACGTTTAATCGACTTAGAAGCTCTATAATTTCTTTATTATTCCTTTCAATATTTTCTAGTCTGTCATTAATTTTAAACGAGAAGGGAGGTAAGTTTGGTAACGTTGCCGGCATGGATGAATGCGAGGCAAAAAATTGGCATAATCTGTTAGCTTTTTCTTAGTCGTTAATAAAATTTTGGGCCTAAAACAGATTTCAGGAGAGACCAATATGATTTTGTATTTAATTTTGGATCCGAAAGTTAAGCTTTCAGGTTTTGAGTATATCTATAAATGGCATTCCGTCGGGCTATATTTGCTTCTCTCCTGGCTAAATAAAATAAAAATCCGTCTTCTTCAGATCGAGTTCGTTTAAACTTCTTTAATTTTCTGTTTCTGACTCTCAACTTATAACTTACGTCGTTAGTCATCCAGGGTTTATCACGGGGCCTAACAACTGCAATCTTATTAGGGATACATTCTTGGCAGCATGATAAAAAGAGAGTAGTCCAGGCTTCGACTTTATCATCAATATCGATATCCATACTTTTAAAATCCCAGAATTGACGCTTATAAGCTTTTGGTTTATTATTTCTGGCTATATCCACATGGCAATATATAATACAATGAACAAGGTTTGATAAAGGTGCTGATACTCCATGATCTAAAACATACCTTACACTATCGGTAATAATTAAATCCAATATATACCCACTCTCCTTGGCAAATCTGGTTGGTTCGTTTATAATTTGGAACATATTTTTCCCTTTAATAAGATCGTATAAATACATTTTTAACTCGCTTTAATCATGATATTGTGACCATTGTGTGCATCTGTCATTTAAATCTCCCATTAAAATAATCATATCTAGATTGTCATGCAATGATTCAATGATGAGTCTAAATTATTTAAAAAGGAATCACGTTGGTCAGCAGACTGATTTGGTGGACGATAGCACACACCTATTAAACAATTATTATTTCTCTGCTCTAGACAAAGCCAAAGTAGTTCATTATCCTTTTCTAAATATGGCCTTCGTTTAATATTCAAAAATTCTTTATAATAAATATCTTTTCTCTCTATACAATAACCATCTAACCCAATCGAAACATCTTGAATGCTATTTTCTAACCAGGTCTCTGAAACACATATAATATCATAATCACAGCCTCTACATAATATTATTGTGTACATTTCGTCTAATTTGGCATGGCTTGATAATTCGTCATCACATTTTGCTAGTAGACTGCGAGCGTTTAAATGACAAAGGCTGATATTAGCATTATTCATGGGTCCCGGATTCTTGTGCACGTCCCCGCATTTCAGTAATAGTATAATACTTATAATTATTACGAAATGTAAATTACTTAAGGTACATAGTATACAGATGCATATTAAATTATAACCTGAATATACAGGTAATATATCAAAAATATCATACAAATCTTTGCATATTTGTATAAACGAATATTGTATCGTAAACATGTAAAATTATACCATGCCCCGATTACCACTCGAAACTGGCTAATGTCACCCATTAGATATATACGGAGTAATGCTCAATGAAGACAAGATTTCGGAAATACTTATTTCTATAGATAAAAATATATTTGAATACCGATAAGTCATAATTGCAAAATATAGCGCTTTCATAAGTATCATTAATATAGTTGAAACAATTGTTATTGAGACATATGAGTAATTTAGAGTCACAAATTTCACTACGAAATAAATGTAATTACTATTGTGTGGACAGATAGAGTAACAAGGCACACACGTTATAAGTTGCCAAAAATTGAAAAAAAAAAAACAAACATAATTTATGTTGGCTATTGTACATTTAACTGTTTTAGAGGCGGATAAAATTCAATGTGTACTGTGCGTGAAAATCGAGAAAAAGAGAATATACACATTGTGTATATATTACTTTCTTCAGTTCATTTACCTGCTGGCACATGCAGTAGGCCTACCGAGTCAAATGGACGAATAAATTGGACGAATAAACGTCAGTGGAAGAGATCATTTTGCAGCGCATGAAAAAATAATGTGATATTTTTAAACCAGTTCTCCTATACAAAGTAAAGTCCGTGCATACACTCAGATCACACTTTGGTGTCATGCTGTCACCAGTTTTGTATGGTAGCCCATTCAGACGATAGTCCAAAAACAAGGACTTGAAATAAAACATCGTGGAAAATGTCAGTAGGCTAAGTTTAAGAGATAATTACTAATTGGTCATAAATTCTTTACGGTCATTTTCACAACGAAAATTTAACATCTCGGATCCATCAGTCTTTCTAAGGAACACATTTCCATCATAGGTCCACACACTGTGCACTTTACCGGTCTTCGTCACATTTAAGGCTGATCTAAATAGGTTATATCTCGGTTTGGTCAAGTCTTCGTTTATAAAAACTTTATACCTTTCGGGGGACTCGCCTAGTCTCTTACGGGCTGTAAGGAACTCCTGCCTGTGTCGCTATGGAATAAATCTGACTATAATTTGTCGTTTGTCTCTACCGATAAATTGGGATCGGGATATGTCATTCTTATTTATATCAACCTTTAATTCATTAGCCAGTCTATAGATAATATCATCCGTACTTTCGTTATCTTGCAGGCATAGGCCTGACATTCTGAGGCAATTTCTTCTGCTTTATTGTTCGGCTTTGTCGCTTACATCCTTTAATTGTTCGATTTCTTTACGTGATTCACTTAGTTCGGTTTTTAACTCATTTATTTCCTTGTCCATATTATCTACTTTTACCATGCAAGATTCAACAATTTTGTGTGTGTTGTTTTGTTGTTGTTTTGTGTTTGTTTTGTTAATATTAATATTTTGTTTTGTTAATATTAATATTTTTTTGTCGCAGAAGACTGTTTATTTATCACATTGGATCGGTTGTTCAAAGCGCTTCTATATGTAATCCTGAATTAGACGACGCCACGCAATTGCTGAAGACCAATATGTCACATTGGTGATTTAATCTGCAAATAGCAACGTATCGTCATTTGAGCCCTTTGCTTCAATGTAATATAAACCCATGGACATAACCCAGCCAGCACACACACATGGGGCCCACATGGGTAATACATGGGAATGGTGGGGAAAGTGGGCATGGGCAAAAGGTAGGATTATTCGTGGGATTTACGTGGGGCCCACATGGGCTCCCAATGAAAAATTTGTTTTTTCTTTTTATGGTCAAATAAGCTGCCAATAATGTGGAAGATTGTTTAGAAAAAAATCCACTCAATAAAACATGTAAATTTTGATGAAACAGTTCTTTATTTACCATGGGTTAGAGATGGGCTTGCCCATTCTCTGTCATAGATATGTGTGTCACATGATTTCAGTTTGGGCGGCAAATGTAAGATTTACTGCCTTTGTGGAAAGCAGCTCTCCATCAGCCAAGCCAGCCGTGTCTGCATAGCTCAGTATATACAAAGCCTCTCTCCTCGTACACTAAGCTATAGTCTACTTTTAGTGTTACATGTTTTTTTAGTTGCCTTTTTGCCCCAAACATAGCAGAATTAGTTGATATTATCCAAGCTGTTGAGAAAAGTTGGTAGAAGAGAAGGATTTTGTGAAATATACCTCAGGAAAAGTTGGTTGATAGTGATCGACCTTGTGTAACAGCAACAACAACAGTCCGCTTATCAGGTTATCGATGGTTTGTACCAGTTGTTTAGGTAAGTAGGCCAAGTGAACCCAAAACTTTTGATTAAACTTTAAAAGAAAGTCCATCTACCAGGAAATTTGGAGCCACTATAGAATTGGTCCGTCACTTTACAAAGCAATCTTAATTAAGCCAAATTTAGATACTGTCCTTGTTGCCAATTTCATTATATGTTCATGTGTATATCAAAGAAATATTACTGTATATAATATATTGTATGTGATAAATGTTATGCCTGTACAAAGACTGTCTTATACAGATTTTTATTTTTTTTCCTTCTTTAAACTCTAATTAAGCCGATAACAACTATTACTAACCATATATATAACTAATCCTAAAAATAACCCTCTACTCCCATGTAAAGTATTGGTATATTTTTTTAAAAAGTCAAATGTGAACATGGTACATCATGTTATCTCTTACGTAAGACAAGAAAAGTGGATGTAAAACAAAAGTGGGTAAACTAAACTAAAGTGGGAACAATTAGTGTAGCAGTACTTGAATTATAACACTAGATGGCAATTCAATATAATTCAAACTGTCAGAACTGTATTGAGCAAGTGCTCTTTTTATGATTCCAATGGTTAGACAATAAGTTTTATGGCACTTAGAGACTATTTTGTTTAAATTCCAGGTCAATGTTCTTGGGGAGATACGGGGGAGGACAACAGAGGAGTATGTCAAACGAATAATGAAGTTTGTCATCACCAACAAGCTGGCCACTGGATTGAATATGTGTGGCAGAAATGGAAAGAAGGCATTCGGCCCCACCAATTTGTTTGAATGTGTGTACAGTAAGTAATCTTGTTTATGTTTTAAAAGATTAGCTATTCTTGAGCATGGTATGAAACTCCAAATAATCAAATAAATTAAAATCTTGGGTTGAATGTTATACAATCAAGCATAAAAATTACTTTTTTTAAAGAATACACACAATCACATGACCTAAAGCTAACTGGGGGCTGACATTCTCCCAGACCTAGGTGGAGAGTGCGTTGAATACATGTTTGGTTGATGAGAAGCTTGGTAGGCTTGAATTCAACAAAAGTCCTACAACACCAATACTGTAAAAATTAATAAATTGGCCTGGATTTGTGTAGGGTGTGAGTCATGTGACATAGCTGCCACTAGAACATAACTGGTTTTCTTGGTCACAGCACAAACTTAAGCTGTTGAAGCTGTATGATGATTTTCTCAGGCAGTGTTCTAGATGGGTTTACTATTCTTTGTTTGACGAGAAAAACTGGTTCATCCGGCTTTTATCTGAACAGTATGTGCGTCTAGTCATGGAATGGTGTGACACCCTGTGTCTGTCTTGTCAGTGTTTTGTGTCTAGTCATGGAAGGGTGTTTTGCACTGTGCCTGGCTGGTATGTTTTGTGTCTAGTCGAACATGACCTAAAGCTAACTGGTCTGACAGTTATTGCACTTCTTAAAGTTTTGTTTGAGTTTGTTGTTGATCATATTGCAGAAAATGTTTCCATCTATTGATATACTTAGAAAAATGTATTTTCTTATTTAAGGTAATTTGTCCATGTTTTTTTCTGATTTAAGGAGGTGTAAAAAGAAATGTGCAAACTACCGACTGCACGAAAAAGGATGTGGAAAAAGCAGTTTCTAAATGACTGATAGGGGGGAGAGATAGGGATGGAAACCGGGCCAAGAGGATTGAAAAGAAGACAACTATATAGACTCAAATTAGTAAAGGGGCAGGGGGGGTGGGGGGGGGGCATATAGGTTTTACATATAGGCTTTTAAAACTTACATTATACATTATTTTATAAATCTAGATGTGCAACATAGATATAATTTCACAGATTGATGCGAACTTTGGCATATGTAGATGTGCAACGTACAACTTTTTAATGCTATTTATGCAAATTTTTATGTAAATTATGCTAACTAGGTGCCCATTACAAGTGTTAGTCCATGCCATGTCCAGGAAGCTTGTCCGGACTGTATCTTGGTTGTTATTTAACTTTTGCATTTGAAACTTACTTCATGATTCTATATATGTAGATGTGCAATGTAGAATAAAAATCAATGAATTAAGCTAATTTACGGATATATTATGCAAATAAGCTGTCTGTCATTTTTGGGGGGACTGAGACATATCTTTATAGTTACAATTTAACATATCACTTCGAAACACATACACAACATTCCTCAGTATATGTTGATGTGTACCGTAAATGTCTACATGCTATTTATGCAAATTTTCACGTAAATTATGCAAATTTGCTGCCCATCAAAATTGTTTGTCAATGCTATTTCCGAGAAGTATGTCCGGACTGTACCTTGGTTGCTATTTAACTTAGGCTTTTGAAACTTGCATACGACGTGTGTCTCTATATACAGATGTGCAACTTGGAAAACATTTCACGGAATAATGCAAATTCAACATTAATTAAGCTAATTTTCTCATAAATTATGCAAATTAGCTGTCTGTCAATTTTATTTGGACTGAGTCATATCTATACTATAGTTACAATTATTATTAATTATGCAAATTACCTGTTTGTTAATTTTTTTTTGTCCAATCTATATATCTCACTTACAATGTTACATATGGCTTTGAAATTCATTTCCAACATTCTTCTTTTTCCATAATGTGCTACGTTAAACTTTGTTTATGCAAATTTCAACCTAAATTAGCTACCAATCAAAATTGGTTGTCTTTGCCATAAATTTGTAACTTTTCAACACATCACTGTGAAACTAATACTTTATACTAATAATAGATTCTGTTTGCAACATATGATTGAAAATAAAGTTGAATTCTATCATGTATTTCCTTCACTTAATTATGGCTTATTATGTGTTGTATATGTACTTATTCATAGCAGTATATATATATCGTTCTTCATACTGACAGTCTCAATTACGCATTATCAGACTCAAAAAGAGTAACTCAGGAGTAATTGCCCCATTGACTAATTTGCTAAACTAATCTGGACGAAAATCTTTAATATTTGGCTGCAATTTCTGTGTAATTGCTTTATTTGATATTGCAAGAAGC
>JAUELC010055523.1:0-12502 GCA_031471745.1 Cryptochiton stelleri
TCTGGAGCACTAGGGTAAAAGGAAGCTCCATGGTCCCATTATCATCTCAGAGAGCATTAGGGCACAGGAAGCTCCCACCAACTACTCAATGAATAAACATAGATTTATCATTACAACGAGAACAGCAAAATAGGATAATAAATTGCAACATTATTGTGAAATTCTTAAATGATTTGTCAATCATTCAGTCTACTTTAAAATGACATACCTTTATAACAGGTGTATTGTCTGTGTTTGAAGTAGATTTTGCAGCATTTTTTTTCCTTTGTAACCACCCTTGAAAAGCATCTTCATTTTCTTTTAGCTTTTTATTTTCTTCTTCTTTTCTTCTGGCAAGATTTTCCTTTTGTTGATCCTCCCTTGTCCGTTGCATGTCTTTTAACCGGTGTTTTTCCTCAGGGTTTAGGCCGTATGGTGAAACATATGAGAAAGTATTAAGAGTTGAGCTATGATGTAGATTGGCAGAATGAGGGCGTGTTCTTGACTGTCTTGTGTTGGAGCGTTGGGCGTAACCACTGCTGGAAACTGGTCGAGGCCCAGATGGTGGCCTGGGTTGAGAATTTACAGTTTCAGATTGTTCTTTATTATCTTTGTCATCACTTTTTTCATCTAAATTCGGCATATCCAGTTGCAAAGCATGAACATTGTCTACATGTACTAGCTCAAACTTTCCATCCTTTTCAACTAGAACTTTATGTTTGTGTTCATCTGTAACATTGCCATTTGTCTGGCCTGTATCTTCTGTTTTTATTTCATCAGATGTATCTTTACTTTCTGGCTGATTGCGTGATTTATAAATATCTTTAGTGCTTCTAAATCTAACATTTTGATTAACTTCTATATTGTTGTCACCAGTGCTATCTATATCATCAGCCCGTGAGGAAGCGTCCCCATCTTCTTTCGTCGCTCCCCAAAATTCTGCTGGAGGGACCACTAAACTCACAGGATTTTCTTTAAACATGACTTTATGTTCCCTTTCGTTGGGTACTGGCTCTTGTGCTAAGTTAGCATTCAACTGTTTGATTCGATCTTTAACATCATATTCCGGTGGATCTTCATCTAAAAGTAATCAAATGGCAAATTTATGTAAAAAACTGGGTAAACAGAAGACAAGTCTTCAATTCACTAAGCAAATTGAACACTACAGGGGCTAGACTTAGTTAAAAGAATAGCTTTTTTTTCTAAGAACAAAAGCTACAATATTTTTTTTCCATCAGACAAACAAGCACTCACTTACGGTCTTGCTGGACCCATTGGGCTCAAAATGAACAAAAAAATGCTATCATTTAGATTGCTGGTAAAAAAATTAATTCAAAATTCAGCTTACAAATAGTTAAATTTTAGCTTATAAATTATACGTCATAAATTCCTGTGAGCATATTCAAGTCAATAACAAGGTGTTGGAGACTACTGGGATTCCCGCTAGAGATGAGGCTTCCCGCGGACCACAATCACTGATCTGTTTAATTATGTATCAAATCTGCCTGGCAGTTGTGTATTCCACATACTGTAATCACCTAGCTATTTATATTCAATAGAGTGATCACGGCTAGAAAATATGTAAACTTACCCGGCAATATACAGAATTTCCAATTTTTTTCCTGCCACTTCTCGTATTCATTATAGTTAGCTCATACACTTACGACTTATCTGTGCCAGCAAAAATACCACTGGCATCAAACATGCAAATAAACAATGGCTGTGAAACAGTCAATGACTATCACTGATCAAAGTAGAGTAATACAAATTTGATGTCCTTTATCGTACCTTATAATCAGATCCGTACGACTGGTCTGTTTACCTCTCAAGATAGCCTTTCGCGGCTTTTCGAATGCATCGCCGTTTGATTGGCTGAAACATATCTCTGTCATTTTTACCTCCCTTGAGTACGGCAGCTTGCCAGCTTAGTTCAGCAGCTAGCTACCATGCTCAAGAGCAAGCACACCGGCAGAGACTTTTAGTCACCCGCCCGTATGGCTCGTTGCTTCCCATTTAAGTAAAATCGTTACTTTAACATGTACTGGTTTCAAGTTGTAAATACACTCAAATTTTGCTGGAGATTAAAATTAACATATGAATAGAGGTGACCACGGAATGGCCGATCAACGAAATTAAACAAGACGTGTTCACTGTACGACATTTTATTGCATATTTACCGATAAACCATTTCAAACAAACAATACAGATAAGACAGTTAAACTTTTACTTTGGAGGTCGGATAATTCGTAAGTCCTACACATGCCAGTGACCGGGCCACGGAGGGAATGCACAAAAAATATATATTTTATTATTATTTCTGAATATATATACAGTTAATTCTTGCTTGCTTCCGTACGAATGTACGATATTAAAAATCTGTATTGCTTGATCTTTTATATTATGCAGCTTTCCCCAAAAATGCCAGGCACCCATCTCTGCGGACGTCTGAAAAATATTCATTTTTAAGGATTTGTTTGTTTGTTTCATTGGTGTTTTAACGTCGTTCTCGTGGATATTTCGTTTGTACATGAATGACAAATTTGCATTGTCGAAAGACGTTGTTCGGTGGAAAACTGGGAAGAAACCTCGTAAAAACATCCCCGCGATCTCCGCAGTAGTTTGTTTGAAACTGTGGTTTTATATAGATATGCCTATACAGATTTCGTGGCCCTTCAATTACAACTTTTTATTTGTTAATATTTACGTGTTTTTTTTTTTACAAATTATACAAAAATTATATCTCCGTGGTTACTAGAAAACTTCCCATTTATATCAGAATCGACAGGTGGCCAAATTGAAGGCCTACCTGTGCGGTAGGGGTTCGTTCAGCAGTACAAACGCAACCAACTGAGGCACGGCGTTGCCCTTATTTGATAAGATCAGATACAAATTAAAAGCTTGTGTAAATCCAGTGTTAATTATGACATTATTTTAAGCAAGTTAGGGAATTGGTTGATTGGTTTGTATTGGAGATTTACGTAATTCTATAGGTTATATGCACTTATACAGCGTCATATGGTGGAAGAATAAGCTGGGCGTTCAGATTTATTTGTAAAGGCGGACCATATATTAAAGCAAAAATTTACTTTCACCTATCAAAACTATGATAGCTGTTAAACATATTCCTAACTTCACGGGCTTGACCGTTTGAGTTCAATATAACTTAGAATAACAATCAAAAAGACAATCATTATGAGTAAACGTTGAAGGCTATATATCGGCCTGCAGACGGTCAGTGGTCACCCGAGTAGCCTTCGTCAAACACGCTTCAAACTTCCGTGAACATTTACTCAACATCCTGCCAAGAACACAATAAAACAAAGAATTGAATATATTTATTTGATTGAAATTTTGGTTAGGCGTGAATATCAAGTTACTCTAAATATCGACGTAGGTATATAAATTGACCTAGATACTTTCTTGTTGGCTAAAAATCCAAACAACACACATCGCCATTACTGTACGCCATTATCGGACATACGTAGATATAACATTGGGGGGAAAGCTCAGACATCGCTAGCTCTACATATTGAAGTTAAAAAGTGTCATTCAACGTAGTTTACAAGCACAAACAACGGCTGAATTGTTAGCAAAAATTTCATAAATTGTTTTATTATCAAAATAAACACAGACGTGATACGGTGATAGGCAGGCAAAGCTGTAGCCTACACAGCTGAGACCGGCCAGGCTGGCTGGCATGCACTGCAGACTGACAGCTAGTACGTACTGCCTGGGTGGAGTAATGCGGGTTAAACGCAACTCCGTACATAATCGACAACGAGTGCTCATTGCCGCCGTAATTCTTACTGTTTTATCCAACCTATTTTTTTTACTTGCCTTTCCAAAATTTCCCGCCAGGACGGCTGCTTGGGCCGCCGATTTCCCGGAAATGAGATTCCCGTATTCCCTACTTTTTCCCGGCATGGTTGTGAAAACCCCATGACCTGTGAAACATTATATGACATTAATAAATATCAGAACTTGCAGATTTTATTTCCATAACCACAATAACAGCAAACTCAGTGCACATACAATCATTTTTTACATAAGAGATTAAAAGTTTGCTCTACTCTATTAACATGGCTGGAAACCGGACGGGAGTCTCAGACCCCCTCGACTTTCCCTCATATACCTAGGGTGTGGTACATGGAAAAGAGGTTCAGCAGTAAAACTTGACGAGTCCAAACTTTGCATATTTAGTTAGTTTGATTGGGGTTTAAACTTTTATGCCGTACGTAAGGTTATTTCACTCATATCATTTTGTTTATAAATTGACTTGAAATAAAGACCTCACTAGATTGCTTCGTTACTTCTTGTGATATTGTCCACTTGGTTTAATGCAAACATGGAAGTTCAAGTCAAGTGTAATAGGGTGCTACATGTAAGTGTTGTCTCCCCAACAGTGTATACATACCAATGATATCATCAACTTTTTATCACAAAATCCATCCGGGTCTCTTCTAGCTTTACACCAGAAAACGGCATCAGCAATGTTGAGGTTTTGCTTTGTGTTCTTCTTAGGATTGTTCTTTTTCATGGAAGGGAAAAAAAACAAACTTATGTTTAAATAGATTTTAGTAATATAAACGAGAATTGCAACAAAAGAAAATATAATCAGAGATTTACTGAAATCTGTTTAGTACAAGGGCTTGTTTAATAGATTGTTTGTTTGCTTGACTGGGGTTTTACGCCAAACTTACGGTTGTTTTACTCATATGACGGCGTGCCAGCCCAATTGGTGATGAAAACCACCCTCGATGTACGCCACTGGCGCCACGTACAATGACAAGATACAAGACAAGCACGTGGCATAGTACATGTTGCAATGAGACAAGTGAGCACATTGACAGTGCAAGACACCACAACAGATCGGCATTGTGTTGCCCCTTAGCCCACTGCATCCCAGGGCAACAAAACCCTCCCACCAACCACCCGCTTGTTTAATAGAAAAATGAGTGTTGTAGAAAATAAATTATTTTTGGGTTTTTTCTTTAGTTCAGAATGGGTTTTATATACGACACAGACACACAACATCTCCTTATCTATATCTTTCTATTCTTAAATATAAATTTTTCCCAAACTGAGTTTCTTTTTTTTTCTCTCCAAAAGTTTGGCTAGCAAAAATAACCATGCATGCAGTAAAATGCAATGGCCTCATGTGATTAAGGTTTAAAATATATGCCTGTAAGCCTAAAACTGAAAACTGAAGCGGATGCTGTACCGAAGCCCTGCATATCACGGTCAGATCGCCCACTGAATGTTGATTTTATAACAAAATGATTTACAAGTGACCTGCTGGATATTTGTGTTTTATTTTCTTTTAGGCGTTTATTTACTTATTAGTGTTAAAAGAATCAAGAAATGAATTAAATCTAAACTGTATCCTAAATGGTTCATAAGTTTTGTTGTAGAACTATTGTGATGAGGAAGAAACCGGCGAAACCTGATCGATAAATTCGCCAAAATTGCGGCCACGCTCATACAGTTCACAGTCTCTTTCACTTTCTAACTCTGCAGTTTCACTTTGGCACCACACATGGATGTATTATGTTTATACTACTTATTTCTACCGATACCCAGTCCAGTTTCCTCTTTAAACATTCTAGCAAAGCAGAAAACAGGCGCATCCTTTCAACTAGGTTATTCTCAGAGACTAATGGGGGTTATTGCTGGGTATAAAGGGAGGTAATTTGCAGGTGGCGCTGCATCGATAGCAGTCCCAAGTGGTCTGTTTGTTTACCTTTTACTACATAATATAATGAACGCATAGGCCACTATTGTGCCTTTAAATGAATTTTGTTTGTCAGTCTACACCAAAATATGAAGATCTAGCGATTAGCAAACTAAAAGAGTTTAAACTACAGATAATTGAATTAGTAGGAATATAAAAAATACATTGTTGAACGTGAATTAAAAAATTAAAAAATTCGCTGTCCAAACTGAAATGGTGTGTGCGTAACGGGAGAGAAATATTTATTTCCCTTTTTTATGTTAAAGCACCCATATTTGCAACCGTAGTTAACTGATACTTAACAGGCTTGTGCTGTTATGGCGAACGGTCGGACGCGTTCACCTGGCGCTCGCCCAAATTGATTTTTAGGCGACCTAAAACAGGTTACCCAAAATCATGCCAACCGTTCGCGCAAAAAAAAAAGTATTTATATAACTCAGTCTCACGCAGTTTCCAAGATATTCACTGAGATTTGACCGTAATTAACATTTCCTAACTTCAGATTAACAAGAGAACCTACTATTTATTAGAAACCAAGCTTTAAAGCTAGTTATAAGTATTTTAACACCGAACAAAAAACAAATTTCTTCACCTGTCACTAGCGCCCGCCGCGTAAAACACGGCAGCTTCCTGCTTTGGAATAAATCGCATATATTTCGACAAGAAACGTTTTACAACGGTAATAATTGATGTCTGATGTTCCCTAAACTACTTATCTTCAACATCCTAATGTCATCCTTTGATGGAATGGCTGCTAAATGTAAGAAATCTCCTAGATAGCAGATTTCTGTTGCATATGTTACAACAACAACACGTATAAAACTAGAATGTTCAAAAAATATTATCAAAACCTGAGACTGGACAACAGTACCATTACACTTCTAATATACATGTAATATATTCATACTAGTTAAATTATCAAAGATTATTATAACTGCAAATATTAATTAACAATACAATATGAATGAACATTCATAAATTGGTAGTAACTCCACAGTTACTGAAAGTTCATATGTCTTTTACCAACTATTTTCTTGAAAACGTTTTCATATTTCCGCCACAATAGTGTTGTATATTTTAAATTCAAATTTTTACCGATAATTTTATGACAGGTGCTAGTCAAAAAATGTCCTGCACAACTCAGTTGGTTCAGGACACTTTGTCGGTCAGGCTGTAAAAAATTATTTCCAGGCCTGATTATGTAAGTGTTTTATTTTGCTGGTTTGTGTATGAAATTATTTTAAAAAAATTATGACAAAATTTAGCATTTACCCAGGAAAATGACCTCTCCATTTTCAGTCCTGAAATGCTGGGAAATGGCTCTGATAGCATATTTGAGCATCTAGGAATCTTTAGCGGCAGGGGCCCTAGACCCCCGGTCTGGGGATTCACCGCGCTGTGCGCGGCTCAACCGTTTACACAAAAATTACTTAAGGTCCCTACTTCAAAATTCTAGCTGAAACCCTGATATATATATTGTCGCTATATATTTATGAAATATATATATATACAGGCCCTTCTATTGATCGATTAATATTTTGACTGACTGACTGATTTATAAATGTTTATTTATATTTTTAATAGATAAATCACACTGGCACAGGGGGTGTCAACTTAAATAAAAATCGACAAGTGGTCTCATGCTCTAGATATACTCCCAGAGACAAGTTTCAAAAAATGTTTTTATTCTTGAGTCATAAAAGACAATCCATAGACGTAGCCAAAGTATAGTGTATTATTAATGGCCGAAAAACAATAATTAAGAATACCAGGTTATGTTTAACTAAAAAAACGCAACAGAATATTACTCTGGCAACATATCACACAGAGGATGTAGTGCCATTTGGCACGAAATATGCTCTACAAACAGCGTATGTCGGAATGACTAGCAGAAGACGGCCCATGCCTGACAACGCTGCCAACCCGATATCGTAACAGGTAATCGAGATAGAAGAGAAATTGACAGAAGGGAGGGGCCAGTTCCCAATGCATCCCATTCAGCAATATACTGTTCCATATTTTTTGTGAAAAAAGTTTAATTTAAGAAATTATTGATTTTCACCGAAAAACAATAATTAAGAATACCAGGTTATGTGTGACGTGTAACTGAAAAAACGCAACTGAATATTATACCGCATATGTCGGATTGACCAGCAGAAGACGGCCCATGCCTGACAACGCTGCCAACCCGATATCGTACATTTGTCGTATATGAGACTGAGAGAATACAAAATTAGAATTAAGTGCTCTTCACAACTTATACAGTTTGGTTTTGACTAGTATATCTTTGAGACTTTTGTTCCTTTTATATGCTATAACTGGTCTCTGAATCAGAGGTTTTGCCATTTTGGCTTGAACATTGTGATATTCATTGATAACTAGACCAGCTAAAGTTGTGGTGGCTCAGGTGTATTGGAAAACAAAAGGAATTATGTTCTTTGTTGTGCATGTAGCTCTGCCTGAGTCTAGGTTTATTTATATTGATAGGCATAGGTAAAATGTGAAAACATCGCTAGCTGTTATATTATAGTTCAATAATATGTACTGTGCGAGCACTGACCGTCACAGCTGTTATATATAACCATTTAATAATATATCTATCACACCTAACTGGAAGAGTCTTTTGAATTGCAAAATTTTTTAAATACGTAATCGCCCATGCCGTGAAATATTTATTCACGGCATGAAGTCTTATTGTATATACTTCTAAAAAATCGTCCCTATTTATGCTGTCATACGAGTTTTAGAAACGTATACCTAGTCAGTTTTACATAACAGTTAAAGTGAGTCGAATAATTAATATGTACACGACTCCAATAAACACAGAAGGTACAGCACTGGGCTTCAGTTTCTTCCTAAGTGGCTCTCTTCTTATATGTTTTTTTATAAATGTAGACAGAAAAACAGAGAGCCTCTTCCTATATATGGATATGTAAAAAAAATACTGTCAAAATATTTTCTCACATTAAATTGTCCCCTTGTGCTAAATATTATTTATTTAGTTGATTTGGAATTTATTTAATTCAATTATTTAATTTATTTAATAGAATTAATTATTTATTTGTAGAAGGGAAAAGTGACTGTCTTGTTGAGGTATAGTCTATAAATCTGCGCCGAGAACTGGGTTGCATAAAAGTATTGCAAATTACGATATATGGGTGTTAATACATTTCCATTTCCATTATGTTGTGAAATACCTTTTGTAATGACATATTTGCATTAAGATTTTTATTTATATTTTTCCGAACGAAACAGTACAGCCATGAAACATACCATCCCAAGTTTGTGACACATAATCAGATACATACTACAAAATGCTCCGAACACACGATGCTGTGCTGCTCAGGCATCCATCGATCTTGCTAAAGGGCTAAAAGCCAGGCTCTTCTTATAATTATATATGGGTTTTTGGGAAACTTGTGCCCCCTCTATTTGAGCATAAGGGTACACAGCACAAGGAAAACGACATTACTGTCAATGTTTAACATACACACAAATAGCAGGAAAAAAACAAGGGAGGTAAATATGTAGGACCGCTATCTTATTTTGGCCACCTGTTGGCGAAATCTGCAGCGTTAACCCCTATTGAACGACTTTGGGATTTTCTTGTCAAAATGTGTAGAAAATAGGGAGGCTCTAGAGGATTGGGCAACATGAAGCTCCCACCAACCACCCGCCACTCACTTGGTGAATTAGCATAGGGAGATGGCAAGGTGAGCTGTCACATGTAGAAATATGTTTACATCTTGTCCAATATATTTTTCACAAAGATTTTCACTTTAGTGCGTTCAAATAGTTCTTCACAGGTTTCCGTTTTGGGACAAGTATCAGCGAGAGAAGTCAAAATATTTTGTGGTGCCTGAATGATTCTCACTGCCTGTCCCCCTGTCTTGAATCGGCATCACCGAAAAGCCTAACTATAATCAATGGGAGTGTGTCATGGCAACAAAAAAAAAAGATCTTTAATAATTGAGCTTTAGAAAAAATTTACGACTTTATATACGGTACTCAACCTTTTGTAAAGAAAGCAGTTTTAATAAGTCATTCTGCAAATTTCTGCCCAGATATATACAATAGTCCATATTTTTTTTACAGTTATTATTTTGTAAAGCCACGTGGGAGTTTTAACTTTGTGTGGCCTCCAACCCCTTGATGTGTCACTCGATAGCAAATGTAGTTAAAGTGGGCGGGCTGCATGGAAATTGGAAAGCAGTGATAGATGAAGAAATGCTTTCATGAGCTGCCAATGATCTTTTAGTGAATTGTTGATGCTCGACCTGTCAAACTTCTACATTTTACATCGATTCAAAATGGCGGTGACATTTACGCTAAACAACTTGATATTGGTCTTGCAGAAAAATTAGTTAAGATGGTTCATAGGATTAACACAATGAATTAAAGATTTTGCAAGTCACATTATTTTTATCTTTTGTAAATAATTCGGCATTGCTGGCTACATGCCTGCCTATCGATGTCAAATATTTCGTGACTGTTTTATTGTCTGTCGGTCAGAAAAACTAGCAAAGATTCACATATTTGTAAACAGTCATTATGGATTTATTTATTAGTAACACATACAAAAAATACAGATTAAATCAAGTTGAATTCAAGTTGTTTTACCATTAAAACTGTCTACTATATAAATTAAATATCACCATACAGCCTTGATTAGGGTGTTTTACGGTGATTCAATAACAACGAAAGATCTTAGCCCAGCGGATGCAGACTTTAACGCTGGACGCTGATCGCAACTTACCGCAATCTATCGAATATCACTACACGTAAAAATGGAGCCACTTTATGACCAAGTCTGTATACATGCGAAGGTGTTTATCAAATGGACTGTCCATGTCAAATATTTTCCGGACTGCCTGTATGTCGGTAATAAAAACTAGCTTAAAAAAAGAGTCACATATTCGTCAACAGTCATTGCTGATTTATTTAAGTAACACATAAATATAAAAAAAACTAGATTAAACAGAATCAGCAGGCCTGTGCTGTAACATTTTCTATGGTAACCTATTACAGGTTACCCAAAATCTCCTAGGGTAACCTGAAAAATTTAGAGTAACCTCTGTTCGCCCTAGGGTAACCTCATATGTTTTAGTCACAGTTTTAAGATAATTAAAATTAGTAGTGTGACGATTCACCAATTTATCGATACGTATTGATTCACTGGCACACGATATGCGCATCGTATTGGCACTTACGTATCGCGATACGTCTGAAAAGGGAAGTAACCCTGTGAACGGAATGATCACAAATTAAGTCTACAGGCTACAGTTACACATTATAGGCTATCATGTGATGACATGCAATCAATTCGTCTCCATACATATCCGTTTGCTGTTGATTATATCTGATGAAGAATAAGATGTTGATGGTCAAGTTTATAAAATAGTTAAAAATAAAGTATCTAAGCGTCTAAACTACCTCCCGTTCACCCGTTTACCACTGACTGCTGCAAGCTATACACAGTGACGGTCGGAGGCAGCTGCGACACCACATCGTAAACCTTTCCATTATTTTCGTTTTTCTTGTAATTAAATTAATTAGCAAACGGCCACGACATAAACGTGCATTTCAGTGACAGTTTCCTTCAATTCTCGTGACATCTTGATGCCATCGGCATGGATTTCTTTTTTCTATTTAAGTATATGTCAAACTGAAAGTAAAATCACGTGTCCAAACGATATATCCTGGTCCCAGCTTCTATAGAGATTATGAGAGGCCGGGGAACCAGGATTTTAAGATCTTCCAAAAGGTACGAGTCATGCCATCCATAAATGCGTGTCGGTGGATTCTATTGGTCCAAATGTCAACACTGCACAAAGCTGGCCTTTGGTTGGATAACACATACAGTGGAACTCGTATATTTACATTTTTTAACAATCTACCGATAAGAGTACTTGCATTGAAAACTGCACGACCTTTCGTTGGTAAAACTTGTCTGCCTTTTGAGTCATTAGACTGAACAAGTATATATAAGTTGATAATTTAATCGTTGGGTTGTTTTGTCTGAAACTGTGAGAGACTGAGTTATATAAATACATTTTTTTTGCGCGAACGGTTGGCGTGATTTTGGGTAACCTGTTATAGGTCGCCTAAAAATCAATTTGGGCGAGCGCCAGGCGAACGCGTTCAATCGTTCGCCATAACAGCACAGGTCTGCTCCCGCTTGTGGTGTCAGTGTTAATGAGCCTGAAGGAAACCACCAACCACCTGCTAGTGGTGCCAGTGTTAATGAGTCTGAAGGAAACCACCAACCACCTGCTAGTGGTGCCAGTGTTAATGAGCCTGAAGGAAACCACCCACCACCTGCTAGTGGTGTCAGTGTTAATGAGCCTGAAGGAAACCACCAACCACCCGCTAGTGGTGCCAGTGTTAATGAGCCTGAAGGAAACCACCCACCACCTGCTAGTGGTGTCAATGTTGATGAGTCTGAAGGAAACCACCAAACACCTGCTAGTGGGGCCAGTGTTAATGAGCCTGAAGGAAACCATCGACCACCTGCTAGTGGTGTCAGTGTTAATGAGCCTGAAGGAAACCACCAACAACCCGCTAGTGGTGCCAGTGTTAATGAGCCTGAAGGAAACCACCAACCACCCGCTAGTGGTGCTAGTGTTAATGAGCCTGAAGGAAACCATCGACCACCTGCTAGTTGTGCTAGTGTTAATGAGCCTGAAGGAAATCACCAAACACCCGCTAGTGGTGGCAGTGTTAATGAGCCTGAAGGAAACCACCCACCACCTGCTAGTGGTGTCAGTGTTAATGAGCCTGAAGGAAACCACC
>JAUELC010055634.1:0-12500 GCA_031471745.1 Cryptochiton stelleri
AGGAGAGCCCATTGCGCAAAGAGAACTTTAAATACTCGAAAAGGACATATTATAGAGATTGTTTGTTTGATTGTTGTTTACGCAGTAGTCAAAAGCATTTCACTTATATGACGGCGGTGTATTCCAACAGTAAATAACGACCAGAACAATTCTTGAGGTAGAAACGTTGTGTATTAATGGACCTAGAATTTGCTATTTAAACAAAGTCTCCTGACCCTAAAGTTCGTTCTCTGTGCAGACCTAGTTGATTGACAGTATAATACAGGTGTAAAGGGCCGGATTTAAATCCCATAATGACGTTTTTTTTCTACACCTCAATTATAGCATATGGTTATACTTTTTTATTGTAATACACGAGTTCACAGAGGTCAGGTTAGTTATATGTTTATTTGAGGCCTTATTTTTTTTATTATTTTAAGCTTCATGACGACAATGTCAGTGTTTATTTATTTACGTTTGTTTGATTGTGGTTTTACGCCGTATTGGCGGCGTTCCAACTCATGCAATAGTTGAAGGTAACCACCATCGACGCCACTGACAGCTAACACAGACAAGCACAGGACGCAACACAGGACGAAATAAAACATAGTTAACAAACTTTTACATCGCAAGACGCCATAACAAATCGACTCCGAGTCGCCCGCTGCTCAGAGAGCCCCAATGCACAGCTAGCTCCCACCAACCACCCGCTTCCCCACATGGATAACTAATATAAAGTGTTATTTGGTTATGTAAACAGCATGAAAGATCGATGTTTTCAACCTACAAAAATCATAGCTTATATGAGTGTAAATGTACAGTATTTCACTAAGTAATGTACGTATTGTAATGAAGTACAATGCCAGCATAGGTGTATTCTGAAACGTACATCAGACCAGGCTGCATGTATTTTATACGGATAAACGTTTATGTAGACAACGTGTATGATGAAAATAAACCAATTTATCAACAAGTTAACCAGAGGATTCCCTTTATCTCCATGACATTTACCATTACCCCGCGGATAAAAAGCCTCCAGTATCTGGAATGTCCTGATTAGTTACAGCTGGTCACGTGGAGAATGAATCGCATTATGTTGTGCTGTAGAGATACATGTTTGGGTTATTCCACTGCCTACAGGTGGCTGAAGCTCTAGAGAAGCATACTGCGATACCGGTATATGTTATTATATAACCCTTTAATTCAGTTGCCAATGGTGGACTTATCTCATGTGCACACTGGTTAGGGGCTCTGAATCCCCGAGGGGAAACGCTAAGCTCATACACCGAAGTATTTAATAAATGGCTGAATATTGATGCTATGGGATAGTTGCCTTTTGTTCCCAAGTATACTTCTTGTGCTCTGACATAATTTTGTTTTGTTTTTTTCGCAACGAACTTATGGTTATTTCACTCATATGACAGCGTGTCATCTCAATGGGTAAAATAAATCGTATCATAAACGTCACTGGGAACAACCAATGACAAGATGCAAGACAACCACAGGACAAAAAACATGATGCAATAAGACAAAGTGCGCACCTTTACAGCGAAAGGCACCACAACAAATCACCTTCGTGTTAATTGCTCTCGGCTCTGGCGGCAACAGGGCACAAAGAACCACCCGCCTGGGCAATGGTTGACATGTAGCTCATTGAAAAATAACCAAATAACTCATAACTCATTTAACATCTCAATTATTTTGCATATAACACAAACAGCATAGATCAAAAGATCAACATTTTGTCTTCATTCTGTTCCAAACTACGATATACTGTCAACACTACACACATCAGCTACATTAGGACAACCTAAATCTATCACGTATGTTACTCCAATGAAATGGACAAGTGCCCTATATATATGCATACCTTGATAGTACACTGGTAGACAGCATGCACGCTAATTCATGCAGATTTGTGTGCTGGATTATCCTCTTCTTATTCTGCTTTTTGCAATACGGTGGAAACCGGGATAAAACATAGTAAAACACAGGAGTAACCTGGTGTGACTTCCTCATAAACTTGTGGTCCAGGGTAGAGTTGAACCATTACGATTCGTCGAAGGAGGATAAGCAGTGCAACACGCACAACCACTGAGTCACGGCGCGGGCCCCGCAATTTCCAAGTGTTGATTTGAGTTTTGCTCTGCGCTTGGCGCAGCACTTTCACTCTAAAAACTAAATTGTTGGCTAAGCACTTCAAGGTTGCGATGAGTGTCTGCACCTTTTAAGTGCTATATTCGACACTCTGGAGTGCTGTATTCAACACCCAGGAGTATTCAAAACAGCACTCTGCAGAGTTGAATAGAACACATGGAAATGACACTCACTCGTCGCAGATTTGAAGTGTTCAGCCAACACTTTAGTTTCTAGGGTGTGGTGTTATTTCACCCATTAAGGGTAGTAACCTTGTGGCAAGGTGAACCTATTCCGCTAAAGGACTGCTTCACTGGAAAATCAATACCGAAGACACACGGCCCTACGCCCCACCCTACGCCCCACCACCACCTTGTCACAGTATGGCACAGCAGCTTACCAGTGGTTGTTCCAACCCATATGCTGAGAACCAAGCGAGAAAGAAATAACTCGTTTATAAAAGCGAGTTCGATCCCACGCTCTATCGGTTAGAAAAGTGGACGCTCGATACACTCGGCAATAGTTATCGGAAAGTGGGATTCGAAACTTTTGTGGAGGGAGCTTCCTGTTGCCCTGGTGCTCTAATGGGCAACACGAAGACGTCTAACACCGTAAATATGCACACATTTCTTATTGTACCATGTATTATGTCCTGTGCTTGTCTTTACCATTGTTTGTTGCCAGGGGCGTCGAGTGTGGTTTTCTTCACTGAATGGGCTGGCACGCCGTCGTATGAGTGAAATAACCTAAAGTATAGCGTAAAACCCCAATTAAACAAACAGAAAAATCGAATCTTTTGTGCCTAATGTAGTTCCTTATTTGAATGGCTTTTTGAAGTATGAGGTGATATTAACAACACTAGCTTCCGTATCGATACAGTATCCAATATGTAAAGAAGTTGTCATCCATCCGGAAGTAAGTTTTGTTAATACATCTATAGTAGGCTACGAGAGGCTCAAAATAATCAAACAATGAAGGTAGTGGTAGCCCAACGTTCTGTCGAAGTCTTATAAAGGAAAAGGGGACGTTGGAATAATGAAATAATTCCAGAAATCCCTACCGTCTTGCAGTATTGAAAAACTAAAAAGTACATTTTGCCAACAAAGATATAAAAAGGCCTGTCGATTTGCAGAAGATTTATGACTAAAGGTCCAGATATGACAGCGCAATATGTACACAGAGCGATTGGTCCGGATTGACTTGGAGATCGATGGAATTCGGCAAACACAGCGCTGGCAGTTTTTATAACATTAATTTTCTCTCAAACGTTTGAGACACAATCAACTCTTGGTTTGTTGGTGTCATTGGGGGTGTATGTATTATGCACTTAGGGTTATTCATTCATATGACGCATGTCAGCTAAATGGACCAAGGGAACCACCCTCTCACAACACTGCTAACAAATAATGACAATAAACTAGACAACCACTGGACGCATGCAATGATGCAACAAGACATAGTGTGGAATTGCATGTTACCACAAACAAACCGGGTTCCTGTTGCCCATCGCTCAATGAGTACCAGGGCAACAGGAACTTCCCACCAGTCACCCGCAGTATCTCTTGATATTCGCGGACATTATGGAAAGAAGCAGTCAAATAAATGTACATGTCCGTCTGGTTGACGTGTAACGTCGTACACAAGTAACACTTATATAGCGTCGGTGCACGGCGGAAGTAAGCAATTTGCACAAAATCAACCCGTGATAAACGAAACGAGTTGATATGATCACAGTTCCGCAAATGATTGACAATTTGCTAATTATGGATGATACCGAATGTAGCCGACAAAAGGAGTAGAAAACTATGAAAACCTATAAGTGCACAATTTGTATGATTCAGAGTAATACTCTTCAGGCAAGAAACCACTGGTATTTGACTGGACTATTGTGGAAAAGAATAAACGTAGGAGTGAAAGGAACGAGATGTAGGCCTCACATGTTTTGTAGGCCTCACATGTTTTGTAGGCCTCACATGTTTTGTAGGCCTCACATGTTTTGTAGGCCTCACATGTTTTATACATATTGTTAAGTACATATACATGCCCGTACTAACAATATAACGTTCCAGAAAATAACAATTACATGGGCGATTTAATCCATATACGCAAAAGGCCAAGTGCCAAAGTCGCACGAATTATAAGTGCAACTAAATCCAGTGAATCGGTAAAGTAATTGAAAGCTCATAGGGCTTAGCAGCGTGCATAATGGCATCGCTTGATGTTATTCAATACAAGATGGCAAGGGAGCCAATAATTAGGATTCATAAATGCACTAGATCACAATATTAGGGCTTCCAAGCAATGTTGTTGGAATAGCCCCTAAATACGGTCTTGACTGTCGCAACCAGAGCTACGTTAAATACCAGTTACAGAATGGTTGATGTTAATTTGAGGATTTTGCGCCATGCTGCACGCCGTAGGTTATTTCTCTCATAAAAATATGAACCTCTCATCAGCCCTCAGCTCGCGGAGCACCAGGGCAACAGGAACCTCTCATCAGCCCTCAGCTCGCGGAGCACCAGGGCAACAGCAGCCTCCAGCCCACCACACGAGTTTGCCGACTCCATATCGATATGTTTACATAGGGGCAAATTGGAAGCACTCCATATATATATATATAGTTAAGGTAAAATACCAAATGGTCTTACTTAGTCTTCAACAGGGAACGTCAAAGAATAATAAAAAGAAGAAAGGAAACGCCTGAGCATACATTCTCTGTTATACATATTGTAAGTGAAGACAATTTCCATGCGACAACAGACACTGGATCAAACCCCATGAAATTCTATACTACTCTGCATAAACACACTACAGATCAGAAAACATTGGGGTTACTGGATTGTTCACATAAATACCTCACTAATGGGGCACATTTGGGAGTAGAGTCAACACTAGTTGGTGTCGGATATCAGCCACGTTTCCATCTTTTGATCAATTTCTGTTCTACCAGACATGATTATTAGACTTGCTGTGTTGGTAGAATTGGTCTGAATCATTCATAACGAAATATAGTATTTATCTATATCCAACATACCAAGAAAATCTGGCACTGCATCGAACCACCACAATGAATTATAATTTGTTTGCCTGATGAACTCAACAAGTTACAGTTTAGGGCCTCTAAACCCACAGGGCCTCTAAACCCACAGGGCCTCTAAACCCACAGGGCCTCAACATACAAAATTGTATACAGTTTTTTGTGTGTACCGGAGTGTAAAAATCTCGTTAAGCAATTTTGCATGTGTAGTTCTATTGTTTGTTTGATTAGGGATTTACGCCATACTGAAGGTTATTTCACTCATATGCACGACGACGTGGCAGCCCAATGGATGCCACTGGCAACAAACTATGACAAGATACAAGACAATCACAGGACATAACAGGACGCCACAACAGCTGCTCTGAGGGCACCAGGGCAGCACAAAGCTCCCTCCAACCGCCCGCTGTGTAGTTTTAAAATGGCTTTATATATTTACTTCATATAAGTAATATTTTAAGCCTAATTTGTATGTTTTTAGTTTTATAATGAAGAGAACATTTGAGAGGAGGAACCACATTCTATATAGCTTAGGTTTTACCAAGAAATCTGTCAGTGAATGGAACCACCACAAGGGTTTATTATTTGTCTTTATCATGTCGTACCCATGTGTATTTATGTAGCCTATGACTAAGTTGTACAGCTAGTCTTTTTTGGTGGAGAACAACTAAGAAGTCTATGAAGCCGCCGTGGAGTTTCCCTCGGAAACCTCAACGGCCTTTCGACTGTACGGTTGTCAACAAGTTGGCGCGCTACCTGGGTACTTTGGCACTGCCGCGTACCATAGTGATTGATATCAGTGTGAAATGGAAATTGTAAATAAGAAATGGCATGTAATCTTTCTCTGCCTATTGAATGTATTTGTTGTCAACCAGGTACAGACATATATTTCATCATTCGAGTGTCTAGAATACTGGAGATAGACTGTCAATCTACAGTATGCTGTGTTTGGTATTTTGATCTGGTAAACATATCTTCAGAATAAATACCCAGTAAAGCAAGCTTTCCATTTTCATACTTTAACCATTTTTTTGCGAAATGACTTCCAAATGATTTTCCATACAGATTTGCCCTTCTTTACTAAAAACCCAACATCTATGGTGACAAAAGGACGCATTTAATGTGGAAAGCAATCGGAGAAAATTGTAATTTTTTTGACATATGTCTGCTGATTTCTATCTTTTTACTCCACTTGGTTGTATAAACACACATGCAGTTTCTAAAAATCAAGTCGAACAGCATAGTTTTATTTTACATTAGATAGTGCACCGATTTTTAGCTCCGATGTATTTGTTTGATTGGATTTTGATGCCTTACTTATTGTTATTTCATTCACGGAACGACGAGCAAGCCATTTGGTGATGGAAACTACCCTCCACGTCACTGGCAACAAACAATGACAACATACAAGACAAGAACACGACGCAAAAGCTTGGTGCAATAAAACAGAGAGTGCAAATGTACAGACGCCCCAAGAAGTCGGCTCCATGTTGCCCCTTTGTCTGAGGACACCAGTGCAGGTACTCCTGCCGGGTACCAAGCGCTCCCTGATATAATGTAGGTTATAAATTTATTTGTTTTATTTTTGTTTGTTTGATTGGTGATTAACGGCGTGCTTAAGGATATTTGACTTATATGACGGCGGTGTATACTCCTACATCAAACAGTAACATGTACACAACCAAAGTATAAAGTGTTTTGCTGTGTTGGCAAGTTAATGTTCCTCCAATGCTAAGCAAAGACACCATTAATGTAAGCTAGAAACATACTGCCGTTAGCAAGAGGGCTTTATTTGTTTGATATCTCACGATGATGAGCGTGATAATGTTAGACATTTTATTCAAAACTATCATTGTCAAGACGTTTGCGATAGCACTCCCAATAAAATATATTACAGGTTACGTTATCCATAAATCAGGTATGCCACAACTTTAAATGGTTGAGACACGGATCATTGCAATCAACTCTTTAGGAAGTTAATACATTGCATACTATCTGCATGTGGCCTTCACCTTCATTCGTGTGACAGCCGGTATAATTCCAGGTGGTTCTTCATCAGCCGATAACGGTTAATTGAGCGTACATCTGGAGAGGTTCTGAGACAGGTTTACTTATTTGTTTTGTTATCTATGTTGATGGCAGTTTAATGATAACTATGCTTGTTAGACGCGATCAATTCTAATGTGTCATGTAGATGGCAACGGTTTATGATACAATAAATTCAAAAACGCAAAAAAGAGAACGAAAAGGATTGAAGGTTAGCATCAATGATAAGAGAGATTAAACAGTAAAAGATAACGGTAACAAATTATACCGTAAAAGAGGGAATATAACCATTGGCAAACTTGACTCTGAGAGGTTATTTAGAAGATGACATGATTGATCGTTTTTGAATTAATCGGCATTCCTGAGTCCGCCGGGATTCGAACTCAGATCTTTTGACTTACCAGCCCATCTTATAAATATATACTAAAATAAGAAGCCCATTAAATGGAAAGTCACTATATTGATGTTATTTCCTTCGTATTCAATGCAATTTAGCATATGTGAAAGCATTGCTATTTGGTAGGAAACCACACGACATCATGTTCACCAGTGTCTCGTGCCTTACCTGTATATCACCAATAGTCAATGAAAAGAATCCAATACTGTCAGGTAGATCTTCCTTTGGTCCTATTCCAATAGCACCATTCATTAGGAAACATTTACCATAAAACCATACGCTAATACAATGCACAAAACTGTCTTACCTGTATATCACTAATAGTCAGTGAAAGGTAGCCAATACTGTCAGGTAGATCTTCCTTTGGTCCTATTCCAATAGCACCGTTCATTGGGAAGCATTAACAATGTAATAAAACGCCAATACAATCCGCAAATTAATCACACCTTCGTAATCCGATAAACTTTTTGCTTATATTCAAAATTCCCATAGGATATAATACTGAACAAATTGCCAATAGATTTCTGTTCTCCCAAAGAACTTCCATCCACTGCAATTTGTTGTACGCTACTCTCCACTTTACCTTCAAAATGACTGCATTCGACATGGACGCACGAGACACAGTAGAGTCTACTCCATTAGTTCCGAGTTGATCACAAGATTCATTGTCAGGATTTGTATAGGTAGATACTAATTGCTAGTTACAGCTTTACATTTGACGAACCACATGAAAATCGTTATTCGCCAAGCACATGGATATACTGGCTGGACAATCAGACAATAGCGTTTGATGAACATCTTTGATACTGCGGCCTGCTGTCATTGGCCAAGAGCCTTTCACAAAAAACCCCTAAACTACACAGCAACGGGTTTCTTAGTAGGAACATGCCATCCTGTCCGTCAACTACGGCCTTATCTCAACTCGTATGCTTCAAAGTGCTGACCATAATCTTCAAATAAGCTGAATATCCACACAATGCCAACGATTTCATATCATTTCCAAATATTCCAGTATCAGCGTCGACACCAAATGGTTTTTAATACCGCAACAAGCTGGGCCCAGCACAGTTTTACAAACTAAATACATCCACCACTGGTTCCTCTTATACCTCAAGAAGCAAAGTTATAGGCCAACACAGTATGTGAAGTTATTGTGAGAACATCCAGTTAGCGAGCCAGCCAGTCAGAGGCAAACGAAGCAGTGGTTGGTATTCGCATACTGAAAACAGTTGCTGAACGGTACTTGTCCAGCATTAGTAGTTCCTTTATAGAATATTTCCGTAACTGAGATTTTCGGAGTCACTGTATTTCTTAACCAGGGTTCAAGTTTCACACAAAGTAAAAGTTACAACTGGAGCCTGTGAATCTAACATTGATAACATTAATCTCAGTACAATATTATAGCTTATTGGTATAGTCCATAAACATGAACCTTAATTCAGAGGACAGCTTTAGATAATAAAATGTTGGCTGTGTCAAATATATATATATAAGCCTATCCTTGTCTTATATCCACAGCTTGTGTATACTCTGATGGGAATAACTTTACCGTTAAAAGAACAATTAAATATGACGGTATTACATTTTTTTAAAAATCATATTAATATTAGAAAAAATAGATCGCGGGGATCGTCACTAGATGGATTGTACTCGATCCTCAAGATGTTTCATCAAATATGAAGGCCTCGACCTGTGTGTAGATAAGACGGCAGCAGGAGCACACATACCGCGCACTTTCATTAATTCATTCCTATAATCGCCTGAACACATCTTTAGTTTTTCCACTCCTTATAGTTCGTTTTATTCTTTGCTACCCAGGAAATAAAATCCTTCAAAGTTGGTCCCACGTAAGATCTATTTAATAATATTGAATTCATCACGAATTCTTTCCGTTCGGCGTTAACCACCGTGACCAGCATTAAATCCTACTTATTTGAGAATGCACATGAGCTCAAGTCGCTCTACACAATCTAAAACTATTAGTTTACTTTTTCTTGGACAAATCAATGGTTTGCTTTTTCCTCTTATAGTCCCCTCGATTAGAGATCAAAGTGTTTCAAACTAGGGTTAATTGGTTTCACCTGTAGGGGATGTTGACCCAAGCTTTCTTCCTGTTTTCTGGAAACGATTGAGATGGTTATTAAGGCTCAGTTCCAGTCACTTGTATCGGAATTAGAGATTTGGGGGTGTAACTGGAATTGTTACTCTGCTAGACATCTTGTCTTACAGCACTTTTTGTTTTCTACACGTTTTCTACTCTCAAAGACACTGGTAAAAGTTGAAGACATCAGACAGACGGACTCGTGTTTCTTTTAAAATCCCAGAACGAAGCTTCTCTCAGCAGATCAGGACTTCTGACAAATACGTAGCCGATTAGTTTACCTAACTGACAACTCGTTAAACGTGGATACTTTAGTTTATTTGTTGTTCGTGAATGAGCAGTGGACTGGGAATTGATTTGGCGATGATTAAAGACCAAATCAAGTTTTGCGACAGACTTTTATCAGTCTTCATCATACAGTGCGACCATCAACTAGTTCACAGGTCGTATTAATCTGCTTGGATCTGCTCACCCTGGGTTAGCCCATGGAATTCTGCATGTTTTAATTTCCTCAACTAGCAAGTCGTAATGATAAAGCCCATGGTACATGTCTTTCTAATTTGTAGGCGATGTAAAGGTCCAACAGCGAGCAGTGTCTGTGGATATTAGGAGCCGTGTTTCCTGTCAACTCTCCCCAGTCGTCTCTTCCCATACGATGACAAATGAATAAATGAGAATCAGGATTGATTATCAATGCTCTTAGAGTCTTGATTAACTGTTTACTGTTAAATATATATTATGCTCGACAATGGCCAAAGAGTGGAGGCTAGCGTTAACGAGTTGATTTCTCGTTGATACATTGAACTTCCTGGATAGAGTTTGGTAAGTGAACCATAGTTACTAAAGGCATGTTGTAGCAGGCAAGGGAGCACTGGTGTCGAACTGTCCAGACAGCGTCTCGTAAATGTACCTCAGATGTTTGGTTTAGTGCTCGGTGCTGACCAATGGGTGGCATTGACAAAGTTGGAGAAATGGGCGTAGTTCGATATCAGCCACGACAATTATCAATCTTTTCAACTGTAATTTACACAAACACACATACATGAACATTAGACGGAATACTTAATGGGTATTGTAGTTTCTAATTTGTCAAGTCGGTCTTAATCTATCAGTTAATCCTTCATTGATCAAGATCGTGCATACATACGTCTGTATTAATAACAATGGTTCACCATCGAAATAAAACTCCATAAAGATACCAGGCAATACAAAAACACTGCCGAACACGCGCCAAGAGAAGGGTTTTGTGTACTCCCATCATTAGAATTCTTCAATGACCACAATTCCGTAATGCTGTCAGCTAATAAAATACTCGTTTGTCTTCCTAAGCTACTGGGAGTCAAAGAGCGTTTGTCGATGGAATATGTTAACTGTGGGCTTCACTGAAGAGGCTGACATTATATGTGGATAAGTGATGATCGAGTCAATTTGAGGGAATCGACTGACAATCTAACCGTTCAGTCAAATATTTACTTACCACCATCGAGAGAAGCAGATCGGGATTATGGTTTAAGAGTCACGCATTCAAGCGTTGTCATCAATTTCAATCCCAAAGAGCTTCGCTATCCACGTTCAACATACCTGCGGTAAACAGAACCGCAATCATTGTTATGGATCTTTTTATACCTCCTTACTACTTGAAGAAGTCTTTGTTACCAGTATGTCATTCGATGATGGTCAATATGTACAGGAAGTGTCTGACTTTATTATATTCATTAGAAATAAAAACACACGTCTTCAGAAGTACTGTATTAATTTATCACTCAATGGAATCGACATTACCGCTGGACGTGAAGTAAAATACGACATGCTGTTAGTTTTATGTTTTTTAACAGATAAAGTTGAATCAGTGGCCTTATATATATTCGATGTGAAAACATTTTGTATGAAACGGGACAGCCACAATGGATTGTTATGAATTGTACCTATCAAGAACTTTTCAGACCGTTTTAAACACACTTTTCAAACATTCAGTCTACCGACTAGATACAACGCATACGTCTAACAACACGTTTACCGGCTACATCATAACACATTCCATCCATGAATAATACAAAATATAACTCATGAATCGAGCCCCCGTGGAAGCGACCAAAGGGGTAGGTTCGAAAAATTAAAAAAAGTTGTATTTAAGAACTAAATAACATGTACAAATATTAAATTAAGGACTAAATCAGAAACATTCATGTTAAAGTTATGGTGTATCTTCATGTCGCCTAAGGATTTTGGTCTATGATTAAAAAATACAGCCAAGAACACCTACAAGATTAAATGCTCCAGAAAACGCCAACAAAGCTTTTTCTGACTGTTGACGAGTGCTATAAAATGGTAGATCGCATTTTTGTGTAATATCAAGAGAAAGATTATCCAGTTTGAGTTTTACGATGAATATCACTCACGTTTATTAATTTCCAAAATAATATGTTGAAAATTATCAGACAAGAGCGGTATGTATCGTATTACACGGGCTCGAGTTGGATAATCTATATATCATACCGCACAACCAACACATCTTCAGTGTGTGATAACATAAATTACTCAGAGACCCCGACCTTGCTATAACTATTTAATCTGGCACTGTAATTCTACATTACTCTGAATAAACACAGGGAGACCAGAGAACATTATAATCAACCTGTCAAATGTGTTCAATATTGATTGTTCACATAAATACTCAACTAATGACGCCTACTGCAGACCAAAATTAACACAAAAAGCCCAGCTTGTTTGTTTGTTTGTTTGTTTGATTGGGGTTTTACGCCGTACTCAAGGTTATTTCACTTATATGACGGCGTGCCAGCCCA
>JAUELC010055745.1:0-12495 GCA_031471745.1 Cryptochiton stelleri
ACTGACACAGGGACGCTAAAGTAGCATCTTTTTATTTAGATATTACTCGCAATTGGTTTTTGCTTGAGTAAATCCAATCGGGTCTAGCTGGTGTCCCAATGTGAATTACCCAGCATTCCGCACTGAGAAAACAGACAAGGACCTGCGATATGACGTCACTATTATTGTCTGGTCATAAATGCCGCGCACACTACCTATATGGGATTTGCATACTTCTAGTTAATAGACTTCTGCATGATATAACATTAAGAAAAAATATAAAAGTAAGATAAACAGAGAAACATTATAAGAATGAGTGTATTTTTATTTAGGAAAAATGGCTAAGGCTTGAACACGGACTTGTTGGAGCATGTAGCCGATGTAGGCCTGAATCCACGATGAGTCTAAATAAAGATAGAATCATAACTGAGTAATTCCACGGACATCCTGGCTTAAGAAAGCGCCTATTGCTTTAAGGTCGCTGCATGAGAACACAAACCACACCCATCATCCATGCAGTCGCTACAGATTACTTTTCAAAATTAACACATACACCATACATAAGTAAACCACTTAACAAACAGTGCATAGTGTCTGCCGAAATGTGGCAAACAGGGAACAAAGACATCCTTCCTTTTGGAGCAACGACTTTAATGCTTGTTATTTATTGTCTGTCAGAGCGGAGATGTTAAATTCATGAAAAACTTCATTAAATACGAGTTCTATGTCTTCCACACCCTCGTTCTCTGTGCGCACTGGTGCCTGGTGGTCAACTCGCAATAGGAGAGATAACTCCTACTAATTCGACATGTGATATTGGGTAAGTCCGGCAAGGAGAGGAATCAATAATCAATACGTATCAATAGTACTCCATTGTGAATTTATGGATGTGAGTTTGATAAAAAAAAGCATATCTGATTGGTCTGTTCGTTTCAGGTAATTTAACTGTAATCTTCTGTCTGACAGCCGAACAAGATAAGCGATGCAAAGATTTGTGACATCACCAGAATTGTACCAGGAAGATTAATGGAGTAAGGAGAACAAATAGTAGAATAAGAGCTTGATCACTTTTAAAATGACATGGTCTATGACAAGTTGCTTGCTGTTTAACATTGGATTTTACGAGAAATTTGCGGTATAGCCTCTTTAAACAATACTATTGATTTTCTGTATGTGATATGAAAGTGTATTCCTTTACTTAAGAGGTTTTGGTAGCCATATCCAACTGTCTTCTGTTGCTTTGAACGTTTGACGTTGACTGAGATGTATGTGGATTGAGAAGGAACCACAACTCTGGTTATAGATTGCTTTTAACCATACACCCCTCCACACAAGCTTCCTATATCCTACGTGCTACAGACAGTGGAAATTATATGATACCATACTGGTCAGAAAACATAGCTAAAAATCATAAAGAAGCGAACACAACCCTGGACCATGGAGCTTGTTTTTATTTGCAGACTATATTAAGTTAATGAGCATTTAAAATCGGCAAAATTAGGACAAGAAAGAAAGTACCGAATAAAAGGGACGTGATTTTGAAAGTGAGAAATTAAAAGAAAAATATGTAAAATAAATTTAGATATAGTAAAGATTGGTTTTCTCAGGAACCGCGTCTGTCTCCATAAACCTTTACTTACACTCCATGTTATTTAACATAATTAGACATGAGTACCATTGTCTAAGGCCTAGCACTGTATAGAAAGCGCAACTGAGTAACTCAAATTTCCTCTCAGTATTTCACTTACATGAGGGCAGTGTATACTCCAACCGTAAATAGCCACACTATCACAAACCTTAAAGTATGAAGTGTTTTGCTCTGTTGGAAAATTAATGTTCCCCCATTGCTAAGTAAAGACAGCATGATTATGCTCCAAACCTTGGCCAGAGCGCAACTACTCGAAAACACACTTATGTGGTAAAGTTGCCAATAACATCCTCCACCATTGATACTGGCACCGCCGTCATGTAAGTGAAATGATTTATAGCACGGCGTAAAATACAAATGGAACCAACTCAACCAAACTGTATGTAACGCCTTTGCAATGCCGGCTTGACAACCCGGACAAAAGTCAAGTTAAAAAATACGACTTCGATGCAAAAAGCCCTAAATGGATTCACATTTAATAAAACTATTATCGAGTAGTGTTTTTTTTCTCTCTCTCTCTTTTTATCGGATGAAAAGATTGACAGATAGCAATCAGAAGTTTAGGCTGCTAGTGATAACACTGTTGTTGAAATAGGTGAATTCGAAACAGATAAGTTAATCATTGTTAATATATAAACGTAGAAAACTATGTCTAATTAGTTTCAGCATATTTGTTTTATGGCCGATGGGTGGCAATGTCGCTCTTTTAAGATTATAACTTTTTACGGGAATAGCAAGCTTAAAACTGTTTAGCAGTAGGCCTACACATTTAACACGATAATACAGTCTGCTACAGTTGCTAATCAATATGTATTTACTAGTATTAACACGGCTGTCAGATGATCAACTAACCACGGCTTCTCCTGGTTGAAATTGTGTAACCGGATATAAATTAGCAGAAATGCCGTCAGAGAAACACCACGCTCGAGACTTCATCTGTGTGACTCGTGGGGCTAAAAATAGCTTTGGAAACGGTTGGTCGTCTGTGATGAGCTCTCGCTTGGGCTAGTCAGGTCTTCACTCGAGCGCTTCCGTTACTGCAGACGACATGTGCCCGAAACCTACACGGCGAATATAAAAAAAAATAGTGAACACTCAAGAACAACACGTTTAAGCTAGAATGCCGCTTAAGTAATATCTTTCACCACGGGAGCCCTTGTCACTTAACGGTTCGTTTTCTCTTACTTAGCTGGGATTTGTGTTATAGGACAGTGGAAGTGACTCTCGTTATAAACAGAGCAGTAAACGGCTGTGCGCGTTGAGCCGGCTTGCCGTGGAATTAGCCCCAGCTTTGGTAGGCCTACTCTTAATGCAGACAATTACAGAGTGTTAACAGCCTATCATCTTTACCTAAAGCTTTGAGAGAAGCCGTAAGGAAATTTAAGCAAAAGAAGATGAAAAGTAGCTTTGACATGTATTTCAATGGGACTCACAGTTAGGGCACGAATTTCAAAGACACTGAGTTCTATGGCAGACGGCCAGTGACGTGAGGATTACTAACTACTATTGGGTATTTATTGAAATGGTCCAATTTACCTGGTCTTCAAATATTCTGATTCTTTTCTCACGTTTCTTGAGAGCCGAGGTGCTTAAGTGACCTTTAGAAAGTAATATACAGATTCGCACAAGGAAATTCTGATTTCATAATTAGCCAGGTTAAGTAACATGATGTTATTTCTCTCTTTACGATTCCATACTTGCGTGAGATGAAATGTGTTTAGTGTATAAGAGTCAGTGAGTATCGTGGTGTTCAGGATTGTCGATGCAATTACTAATCGTTTATTGTTGTTATGACTTGTTGCGATGCATACTTGTTTAATGGAATTGCTTTGGGAGTTTTTGCCACATGTAAGGTGTTAACAACAGCACATTACCTTTCTGTGTGCTATGTTTGGGACAATGCACTGACTACTACATTAACAACTGATAGCTCGAGAGCCCAAGGCTCCAATCTAAGTATGTTTATAACCAACACAAACACCTCCAGTGGCAATTGCTTTCCTGGAGGTTCGTGCTACTTTAGTGTATTTGTTTCTAGAGAACACATAGCTAGTGAGTGAAATGTTACGATATGGAGAACCCGTTAAATGACTCCCTGAATGCTCATTATGGGAACGGAGATTCGCTGGTTAATTATTCATCAACTTACGGAGAGCAGGCGCCCTTTTGGCCACCCGGAAATGTTTATCTGATCCGGGGTATATTTACGCTACTCTGTGTTATCGGTGGCATACTATTTAATGCCTTCATACTTGTGGCAGTTCTGTCGAACCGTAAACTACGATCAGTAAGGAATATATTTGTGGCCCATCTGGGAATGGTGGGTTTGGTTTCGTCTTGTACTACAGTAAGTGTGAGCTGCGCCGCGTTACTACGCCGATCATGGGTCGGTGGGTATGCCCTGTGTCAAGTGTACGCCTATATGTTCTCAATATTTTACCTGGTGTCGGTTTGGATAATTACTGCCCTGAGCTGGGATAAATATCAGACGATTGTTAACCCTCTACACCACTGTCAAACTGCATCCGTCTTCAAAATGGTCATCAGTATTTCTATATGTTGGACGGCTGGATTAACCCTTTCCCTTCCGCCTCTTATAGGCGGTAACGTGTTTGTCTTCCATCCAGCTATGGCAATATGTACTATACAGTTTACAGACTCTGTAGGTATATGGTATTCTATTTTATTCTTGACAACAGGAGCACTCATTCCACTTGTGATATTAACTTATTGTTATGCTCATATTTTTAAAATTGCTCGGACACAGAGTAGTAAAATAGCTGCCAGTATGATAAAAATGGTCAGCATTATACAAGCGCCAATTACAACAACTCCCGCAAGGTCTATTTCCATTAAAGGCAAAAGGGCTATAGGAACTATTTTGCATATTGTTGGAGCTTTCCTGATTACGTATATTCCCTTTGCAATGATGGCCACAACAGAAATGGTGGCTCAGAAAATAACCAGTGAAGTTTTAAGCAGTGTGTCAGCGTCACTTGTTCTTTCTGCCCCGGTTGTGAATGGCGCTGTGTATGGTCTGAAAAACAGGATTTTTCGGGAGTCTTTCTCAACGTTCGTCCGCAAGAAATATAAACGGTTTATAGAACAGGGCCGGGAATTTGAAAATGGAGTGAACCGCCGGGGTAGTTGCCAGTCTATGGTCAGGCGAAATTCTTCTAACATACGTCTATCAATGTTGGTACGGAGATGTGACCATGGCAGTCCACACCCTCTCCTGAATCGTACACAATCGCTACGGACACGGGCCCAAACGACTCCCCCTTTACCTGTATTCACGGCCCTGTGTAACGGGACGGAGGGACTTCACCAACCGCCCATACATCGAGTACAATCTATGCCAGTGCAACACACCGAGGATGTAGACTTTCAGTGTTGATGATATATTACAATAATGTATATTTTACAGTTTTTGATGACTAGTTATTTTCTACTTGTACCAGTATTGTTTGTGTATCTTGCTCAAATGAAAACGTTCTGAGGGTTGTTTGCAACATATTCTGAAGTTTCTGTTGATACGGTTGATGGCATTGAATCACTATTCTGCAAATTTGTAGACCTATGTTATGCAGAGAAACTCGGGAGGTTTTGTGTGGCACTGCGGTCTAGATCTATAGCACATGTGCTTTTCAAGACCGTATGGCCTTAAATAACGAACATGTTGATAATCTCTACTTGTTTTGTGGAATTCAGTTGTTTTGTTGATTGTTTGTTACTTGTCAGTATTGCAATTACTAAGAATTTAACTCAATAGCAGTGTGTGACATTTTGTGTCATAAATATTTGTATACTGCCTGTATACCTCACTTTAAGAACAATTTTTTAGTTTTACAGCCAAATTTGAAACAATAATATTAACGGTATGTTGTAGTCTAGATATATTTCTAAAGATAATCACACTGGCACAGGGATGACGACTAATTAAAAAATCGATAAATCATCTCATGTTCTAGATAAACTCTCAGAGACTAGTTTTTTCAATGGAGTTTAATCTCGAGTTGCTATGGATAACCTCTTTACATCTCGAGAGAAGGTAATAACTATTAATGTGTAGTTATTTACAGGATATAGTGTATATGACAAAACACCGGAATTAACCCAAAAGTCTATTGGGTAAGGATACTAAGAATTATGAGTTATCTGAAGGAGAGGGTAGTTTGGCCTCAACTAGTAAGTCCTTAAGATTTGTATCCCTTTTGAACGCTATAATAGGCCAAATCTTATCATTTTAGATTTTATAATCCCCCTGAAGGTGTGAGGTGGATGAAAAGACTTAGCATGGAGTAGTTGATTCCATCCGTAGGCTTAAAGAATACCGTATAGTCCAAAAATCCCGTACTATCCAAGTTGATGCTTATATAGACTGTAACTGAAATCACTGTTTGAAAACATGACGGTACATTTAGCTGTAAACTACGCAGTGTTTTCACGGGCAGGGTTACTGCGTTACACACATACAGAATCAACTAGTTTTAATGCGAATCCTTTTTAAACGCATCTTTTCCTTTCCAAATATTTATCAGACTAATGCTCAAACAGAATCAATGTAAGCCTTTTTCTAACCTGAAAGTTGCTTCCCCGAGTCGTTATATAAATAAACAAAAGGTTAACATTTAAGTACCATGATATAAAAATATGAACTTCCAACTATTATCCTCCGTGTCGCATTTGGTCGTAACATGAAGGTTTTTTTATTATGTATCATTTATCAAAAATGATAAACACTTTAAATTTGAGTTCAGCTGAAAAAGTAAGCACCTTTTATACATGCTTCAGATATTATTTAAAACATTTTTTGTGCTTTTTTAGTTTAGGTTTTTATTAAAGTGCTGTAAAGGTCAGCATTTCACAGATGGTTAATCAGTTTGATGTTTGATGTTCCGGAACGGCAACAATTTAACATGTGTGTTTATACGCCTGAGACAAAATATACAGGTAAAAACATAACATTATTCAAGTGTAGTTATGTTAACGGCATTTCACGGAATGGCTAGTGAATTTACAGCCTAAAATCCCACGCAAAGTAGTAATTTGTCTTCATTTAATTTTTTGAAGAATACTTTGTCAATATTAGGATGTTATCGACAGTTATTAGGCCCGGTGGAATGAAACACACAGTGGGCAGAATAATGATTAAATCTTTCACGTTTGCTGAAATGTAATCTGTTCTTCTGTCGAATAAGCCCATAAATATTTCACGTCTTGCTATGAATCACAGATATTTGCCAAATGCCTTGTAAAAAGTCACAGCAGTTAAATCAATCACATGTGTAGTTTACAGCTCTCATTTCGAGAAGTCTTTCTGTTTTTGTTCAGATTAGACTATTAGTGTATTCCGGTAGTTTTGACACGATGCTAGTAAACCCCACACTTAAGAGGAGTTGTCAAATAGCCAATTTCAACGATTTCCAACCGAGAAACAAATCGATATTGTTCACAAAATATTCGACAGCATAAACTATGCGCCATATAGAAACACATTCAACGCCTTCGTAGACATTGACAATAGCTGGGTGGTTTGCTCATATCATAGAACTTGTACCGCGGCCATTTTAGGCAAATGATATTTAGTATGAGCCCCAAAATAACCTAAACAAATATAAAAATGAAGTAATTTGATTTCGTTTAGAAAGTGACTATAACCAGTATTTTTGTTATTTTGAGAAAAAACACTCTTTGAATTAGAACACATACAAGTTCTGAAAAGTTGCAGACTGACATTCATAAGGAATCGAACCCAGGACCCAGTATGGCACAAAATGGTGCATTTCCCTACGTGATCAACCTGCACACTTTTTAAAGTAAGATATGTTTGAACTAAGAGAGACCGTCTGACTCAGGGCACTGTTTTGGGTATACGATGTTGCTTCACAGTACCATTGGAAGAACAGTCATTTTTCAGCGGAGGATACCTTGTTATGGTTGTGTTAGTGGCGTTGATAACTGTTGTAGTAGACCGCCGTTATATAAGTGAAATACTCTTTGAGTATGCTTAAAACACTTATAAAACTATCAAACAAACTAAGGAAACTACCCTTAATATAAAAAGTATTAAAACACGCCAGTATATTTGACTATTGATTGATTTTGTATTGAGTGTGTCTGTAGATCACGTGATCGATCTACTGAGACCGAGTTCAAACTTCGATGGTTGCAAAACTGTTCAGTATTTTTGTAATTTCAATCTGCACCAAGTCAGCTATTTACTATGAGAAAGTATGTATCGTTTTATTCTATAAAGATCAAACACTAACCTTAATGCAGCTTTGTTTCCAGTTACAGAAATCCGACGTTTCAATATGCATTCTTTCAGCTGTTAAGTTAACAATGTTTATATAGACATCAATCACTTTATTTTATTGATTGATTACTTTTGTATTGCAGCAGCCTATTAATTGATAGCTCTTGGCAGTAGGTCAATCTGGTTAAGTTGATTGATACCATTGTACGTACTTAACCTGTCTGGTACAAAGGCAGTGGTTCTGCCATTGAATGCCTATCGGAGCTTCATCGCTGTTATATTGTTGTTCAAGGATAAATTCTAAACTATACAATTTAATCAAAATCTTCTAGCATTTTGATTGATAGTTATTGTATCTATACCCATTGAATACCATACACAGGCTTGATAAAGGTGCCTAACATTACAGGTTTCTTGTCCAATATAAATCCCGGTTCACCTGATATGATGTTATTGGTCTCTATAATGTTATTTGTACCCTTGGACTGCAAAATTAAATCTGTTTTTATCACAAGCGTTATATATTACACATGAACAAAGTTGTGTTTTAAGTTGGCTTGCTTCTCTCTACTGTCCCGGGGCCGCGCCCGGTAGTACATTGGGTAAACATATCCCTCTAGTACTGATGTGGTATTTTCACTTATGCGAGTCATGTGCTTCAGTCGTCCTTGGGTGACGCCAGTCTCGCGTGAATCCGAGCCTTCTCGCGTTAACTTGCGACCCGCCACGAAGGTCTGGTAACACAATTTTTTTTCTCCAAATAATCATGGCCGTCACCGGATCAGGCTATAATTGAGCTGGTGTTCTGATAAGTCATTTTGAAAAAAATGTTTCAAACTTTAAATCGAATCAAAAACGTATCTGTTTAAATACAAATTAATTAATTTTAGATTTATTTGTTGAGTCTGAAACATACTGTTGTTAGCCGTGCTCAAGTTGTTTACTACCTTCCTGTTTACTGCACGTGTTTTACTCACGGTATAAATAATGTTTCAAACTCAACACATAAGTTTAAAATTAATTAATTTCTATAAACAGATAGGTTTTGGATTCGATTTAAAGTTTAAAATATTTTTTAAAAAGAGCTAACCAGAACGCCAGCTCAACAATGGCCCGATCCGGTGGCGGCAATGTTTGTTGTGTTACCAGACACTCGTAAACCTTAATTGAGTACGTCAAAACCACCAATCAAACAAAAACTAACTGCGTTTGATAGAAATAACCAAGTAAATATATATAGGCCGACTATTTGTCCATTATACACATAATAGCAATACATCTGACATTTCGTATTGTGAAAGTATGAGCACTGAAATGACACACTGATTGTCAGGAAGTGGGTATTTTTTGTTATGTACCGGTAATTTGGAAAGACATTTTCTCTTCTATGTACATGGTACTAATCGTTGTTGGTGTAGTTATAACATATTTGTTGATTTTTTGTTTTCGCATTTATATGTAATTATTGTTAAATGTATTTATTTTTAAATATCATTTCGTAATTGCAAATGTATGAGCAGCCAATTGACCGCATTTTTTCATGCAAATTGTATTTCTTGTTTTAAGTACCGGTATTTCCACTGTATTGAACGTTGTTGTTATTTTAGTAATTTGTCTTTGGGTTGATTTTATTTTACATTTGTATGTTATTATTGTTAAAAGTTCTTAAAATCGGTATTTAAGTTATTGAAAATATATATTTGGCTGTGATATACTATTAATAAAATACTTATATTCCAGTAATTCAGTTCTACTTATGTTTCCATCCTTATCACCTCATCTTAAAGGGGAATATTTATAAGTTATGGCATTGCGGAGAGCTAAATGTGCTAAAAACGTCAACCAAGTAGGGCGAAGAATCACCTTTGATCGTTTAAAGGAAACAAAAGTTTAGAGTTACTTTTAAAATACTTATGTTTAAAATGCTAACGTTCATGCTATAATCTTTCTAGCTTACTGTGGTTATATCAGTGGCCAGTACAGCTTTAAAAAAGGGAAACCAAGCTTGAAATGTAGGTGAGTGTGAGTTGATAGACCTATCAAGCAGTTTTAAACAATGGTGTCATCCGTGTCTAGAATTGGTTCATAATCTCGAGCGAGCAATATAAAGCGTTTAATTGTACTGTAGACATGTTAGACCTTATAGTTGGGACATCCATAACATTTACCATAGTTCAGTAGATATCCGTTTAGAATCACCACAAAAGAATATCACTTAATACACTGTCATATTGTTATTATGAAGAATTTAGGTGAATAATTATGGAGTATAATAGTTAATGTTATAGAGACACAAACAATGTGGCAAGAACAGTCCACCATAGATTTAGATGGCGTAAATGGCTCTCAAGAGATTATGGCTAATTGTACACACTTAGGACATGTTACAAAAACTGCTTTGTGCAGTTTATCTTCTGGCTTGTTTTTAGGTTTTATTTCGTGGTGTGACAACGTTATACAGGTCAATTGGACTTTTTATTTTTATTAATTCAAGTAGGACAAACATGGCAAGATAAAACCACAAAATAAATAATAGCAACATCTTTCCATTAAATGCCAATATTGTCTATAAAATTGATATTTCAGTTTAAAACATTTCGGAAATGACTTTATAGAGTGGCTATGCTAACATAATTGCCGACATGACATATACATCTGTATAGGAAGACAAACAATACTTCATTTAATCTTTTATTCTCAGAATGTTGTTCTCGTTGCCTGATATAACGCCATGTTATTTGTCGCGAGATCTCGTGAAGTCGTTATCTCACAAGCTTCTTATTATCACGTCTGGTCTCGCGCTAATTATCGTTATATTACTCTGGTTGTTCTCATTTCACGTAATTTATCGGTAATTCTCATTTGTTCACGTGTTATCATGAACTTGTCAGTCCAACTGGCTAATCCATTTACTGATTTCTATATGTTGTTGTTAATGAACGAGAGCTGCCTCATAATTCACTGTATTTATCAATAACACACACGTCTGATAACTTTCCCAAACCGGAACTGGACATTTACCATCACTCGACTGTATTTATCTCAGATACATTTTAATCAAGAGATAGAAGCAATTTCTGATATCTTTAGCTGTTTTTCTTTTGATTGTTATTATCTGGCAGGGCGATTCGTTGACACATAATGCTCGCCGCGGGGTATATTACGGAAACAACCAATTCTGCCAGAGTATGACTGTACTTGGTAAGCACTATGTAATATTAAGAGCGCTGCTAACCAGAAATGAGACTGCTGTTCGTTTCTATGTAAATGGTTTATTGGTAGTTTCATTATTTTGGGAAAACACTCTTTTAGTTAGTACAGATTCTAGTTCAGAAAATTGTTCAGACTGAACCCGTATAGAGTCAGGCACCAAAGCCAGCAGTAAAAACCGGCCAGCTAGATCACTCGGCCACGGTTGCCTTGCACAAAAAAACTCATTTAAATGGTTTATTTATTGTGTTGGGAGGCATTTGTAATCTTTGTGTTTGGAGAACAATAGATTTCTTATAAAAACATTTAAAGATATATAACCAACGAAGAAGATCAAACAAAACTAAACAAAATCTAATATACAAAGTATAATCTTAAAGTAAAATTCGATTTTTTTACCGCATATGTAAACATTACCTGGTTTTAAATTCATCATTTATTAAAAAAATAAATGAACATTCCAGAAATTGTGTCAACTTAAAATTAACCTGATAGTGCTCCATTAATGTTTATTTCTTGTAAGCGATTACGGAAGAAGAGAGTCCTGTTCTTTTCCTAATATATCTGCCTATGTGATAATTATTAGGTACATTCATGGAACCACTGTATCAGGGTTGAAAGCCATTTCTACAAAACAGAAACAAACATTGAATAATTGAGTAGTTAGGAGTTAGCGCCATTTTAGGAAATACTTCGTCGTGTCTTCATAACTAATTCACCTAGCTATTTCTGAACTCTCACGCGAAGTACCTATTTATCTTCACATAATTTCTCCACATCATAATGTATCAATATCTGGACGTTGTAGACCGTTATACGGCCCAGTGGATAAACAAAACCACTGGGCTAATCAATAATTAAAACCTCTCATTTTAGCCAGAATTTAATCTATTATACTGTTCAGTAATGTCATGCATATTAAATGTCAATTTCCAGATAATAGGATTTATCAATAATACATGTATTAAGATAATAATAAGTCTGGTTATTCTGCCAGAGAATAAACATAATTTATAGAAAGTAACATTACAATGTCAAAGTCTGAAATTCTATAACAATGACACATGATTTAAATTTGTCACATTTGTTAAGATGCAATCTCTTATACTGGCGAGAAAGCCCATAACTAGCCTAAATGTGTTTGTTATGTTATATGTTGAAAGTCAAAGCAGAGCAATTATTTACCGCCAATATGAACCATGAAGCTCGCATTTCTAACTGACTTTTTGATTTTGTCCAGATTAGGTTAATACATTTTTTTTCATTCGGTCAAAATATTAGGCTAGGGATTGTTAATTAACATTAACTACACTCTTCAAAAGAAGAAACGCAAAATGAAATTCAAAAATGATACTTACAATTTTGTACACATATGTTAACTCAAACAGTTTTGTAGGGT